>JANHAO010006485.1:0-21277 GCA_026873985.1 Saraca asoca
CTATTTCTTATTACTTGTTCTTTTCTCAATAAAATTTGGATAGTTAAGTTGCAAAGATTTTAGTAATTAATATTAACTTCTCTGTAGGATCGACCCGTATATGCCGGTACTAGTTACAACTACACCGTACACTTGCAGATATTTAAACATACATCAGAAATTGAAGGCAAAAACTTTCTAAAGACATTTCAAACTTAAGCTAAATTCAATAATCCTAAATCTTTACAAAATGAAACAAAAATGGCCTAAACTAAATCTTCAACTTGAAGTCCATGGCCACCTCCAAATAAACCATTGAAAGACAATTGTTGATGGTGGATTTTAGTTGTGACCCAAACTCTAGCCAATGGGGGATTCTTTCAGGATCTCAAGCTGTTAATTGGTTCTAAGACAGTAAATGGGCTAAATCAGCAAGAAAAGAGGGAAGAGCAGCAAGAAAACACAAAGGTTTTAACATGATTTGGACAAATCCGGGCAGTACCGGACCCTACATCCACAGTAGTGTATTAATCTAAGAATATTTCTATAGATTTTTAGTATATAGGTGTCTCTCTCTCTAATGTTCATCTCCTTCCCATATTTATAGAGGAGAGGAGGTTACAATTGTAATTGTATATGCAGTAAATCTATTACATCAGTATTTAATGTACAAGACTTGAACAGGCATACTAAATCATGAAATTTGACTACTATAGATTGCCTCCTATAGGTGGGCTCTGTGTGTTTGCTGGGCAGAATGTGAACTTGTCTTTTGTCTAGCGAGCTCCCAAGTCACTGGTCGTGCCTTGTTAGCCAGATCCTTCGGTCTTGAATTGTCTATCTTCGAAACGGTGAGGTTGAGCTCATCCTATCAGGAACGAGCTTAAGCTGAAGAGGTCACTTCGCAACGTGAATTGAAGGGGTAGCGACCTGAGTGCTTTTTGAGTTGAATCTTTATTGTGTTTAGGTTGCTCGCTGGTCCATCAAAGACGATATGAATTTCACCCATAACCTAAGGCTCCCCACTCTCAGCTCACTTCATGGGTTAGGAGTTGAGACTTTTCGGTATTTGTTTAGTCAAAGTCTTCTCCGAGAATGGCATTGTATCTATTCTAGACTGTGCTTCCTATGGCACGTGTTTGACAATCATTGGTGAGTCAACCTTAACCCTTTCCAAGGTAATAAATTATGGTGGTTGGGGAGATTGATCTGGATCCTTTGGTGGAGTCGAACTTGGCTCTATTTAAGGGAGGGGAAACCCCTTCTTCCTCTGCACTGAACAAACCATGAAGCTTCTGGATGAACTACCATTATTTCTGGCATTCTGGCTCTCCACTAGGGCGTGTATGGCTTTCTACATAGAGAACTCAGAAGATTTGGCTTCTCTGATAACATGGGGAGATCTTATATAGATCTTGGATTACGTCCTCTTGGCATTATCATGAAGCGATTGTTCAGTTGGCCAAGTTCCTAGCGCTTCCTAATTTGCTTCCTTCACAAATCAAATGAGGACCTGGAGGCTAAAAAAATAAGGAGCAGTTGTGCCATCGCCAGGGAAGCATTGGAAGAAAAAATTTGAGGACCTCGACAGGCTCATGAGCTCTAATACGCTAAGGTGTATCCCTTTGTGGCCAGTCCTTCTTCTTAGAAGAAAACTAGTTATGGATTTCCCCTTGTATTTTGGCTTTCTGATGTAGTTTTACCTCATTTACGCTTTTTAATGAATAAAATTTCCTTTTACAATCTCTATATCCTGTTTTCATTTCTCACATAAGTATTGTCCAAACAATTTGCATGTGAACTGTGCATAATCAGGAAATTGCGTGAGAGTGGCAAACACTTGGTCGCATACGAGTTGTGAATTTGAGTGATCTCATACTCGGGCTGATCTCATGGCCAATTGAGTAGATAAGTTCGCATGAGAGCTACAAAATAAGAGAATGAGCGATCTTGTGCTCGGGCCGATCTCGCGGCCAATTAAGTAGATAAGCTTGCATGAGAGCTGTGAAATAAGAGAATGAGTGATCTCGTGCTCAGGCCGATTTCATGGCCAACTAAATAGATAAGTTGGCATGAGAGCTACGAAACAAAAGAAGGAGCAATCTCATGCTTGGGCCAATCTCGTGGCTAATTAAGTAGATAAGTTTGCATGAGAGCTATGAAATAAGAGAATGAGTAATCTCGTGCTCAGGCCGATGTCATGGCCAATTAAGTAGATAAGTTCGCATAAGAGCTATGAAATAAGAGAATGAGCAATCTCATACTCGGGTAAAAGAGCTGGCTGATCTTATGGTCGGGGCGATCTTGTGCCCAAATAAAAGAGTTAGCCAATCTTATAGCTGGGGCGATCTTGTGCCCAAATAAAAGAGTTGGCTAATCTTGTGGCTGGGGTGATCTTGTTTCCAAATGAAAGGGTTAGCTGATCTTGTGGCCAGGGCAATCATGTGCCCAAATAAAAGAGTTAGTCGATCTTATGGCTGGGCGATCTCATGCCCAAATAAAGGGGTTGGCCAATCTTGTGGCCGGGGCGATCTTGTGTCTAAATAAAAGGGTTGGCCATTTAGGCGATTCATCTGTTCAAAAAATTTAAAAATCAGTAAAGGGATTCAAAACATTTATATATAAATTACATAATTACAAAAATTTAATAAATTGTCCTGATCGTGGGAGACTGCTCTTGCTTGGGGTCTTGCCGAGATGGTCTAAGTCGCTGCTTGGAAGGTTGCACCACGTAGTCCTGCAAGTGACCTCTTTTTATGAGATCTTCAATAGTGTCCTTCAGCACCTAGCACTCCAAGGTGACGTGCTCGAATTTGTTGTGGTACATGCAAAATTTCCCTTGGTTGAGTCTGGGCTTACTAGGAATCTTCAAGGGTGGAGGTTTTCTGAAATCCTCTTTGTCCCTTTCCATCCCTAAAATCTTTTCTTGGGCATCCGACGTGATACTATAGGTGCTACAGCAACCTGGAAATGGGGGTCGCTCATCCTTGCTCTTCTTAGCGAGTTGAGGATCGGAGTTTTCTTTTTCATCTCCATGGTTACTCCTCTTCTTATTTTGAGCTAAATTGCCTGCCTCAGGCCTTTATGAACTGAAAGTCTCTTCCCATCTACTCTGCTTCATGACTCGCTCATAAAATTCACCCAAGTTGCTAACTAGGGACTTGTACAAACTTTTGAATAACTTTCCATCTCTACGACGTCCTGCTGAAACGGTAGTCAGGATGGCCTTATCTGAGGGCTTCTCCACATTGTTAACCTCGAGTCTGAAGTGAGCAATATAGTCTTTCAATGTTTCATGCTTACTCTGGAAGACCGTAGTGAGATGGCATGGGATGCGAGTTGCTTCTTCAGTGCCTTGTACTAATCGATGAACTTTTCCTGGCACTCCTCCTAATAGCTAATGCTATGAGCTAGGAGGCTTCTGAACCACGTTCGAGAAACTTCACGCAATGTAGGGGGAAGATGTGGCATCTGATCAAGGAGTTACAAGTTTAGAGATCCATCTGGATATTGAACAAGTCCATATGGTTATGCGGGTCACTACCTCCATCATACAGTGGAATGGATAGAACTTTGAGTTTGCATGGGAGGGATTCTTCCTCGATTTCCCTAAAGAAAGGAGTTCGTTCCCTAAAGTGACCTTGGTCATTTCAAGTTTGAAGGTACTCCTCCAAATGCTTTACTCTTTGAAGGAGGTCTTCTACCAAGGCATCCAAGCCCCCCAGTTGTTGGCTAGAGACTTGGTGGCTTGGCCCACTTTTTTAGCCATGTGGATGGTGATTTGAAGTCCTTTCTTGGTCAGTTTCACTAGGACGTCCACCCCTAGGCGTGACGATCTCAGCCCATTCTTGTACACCCCGAGCTTGCGATTGCACCAACATCGTGATTGTTTTAGCTAGTTCTCCCACCATGTTTTCAAGTTTCTCCTGACGCTAGAGCCAGGCTTGTACTTCATCGGTGCCATTGGCAGTGAGAACTAGTTGGACAAAGCTGGCTGGAGCGATGCCAGTGGTTGCTCCGATGGCGGGAGCGGTAAAGGAGTATGTTGTCAAGACATGACCCTCTGGAGGATTGGGTTGTGCATTCGAAGCTCTAGTAGCCCTTCCCTTAGCCATTATAATAGGAAACGAACCAAGACAGGTGAGATCCCCACAGTTGGGGCCAAAATGTTGACGGTAGCTTTTGATTCTGACCCAAACTCCAACCAACGGGGGATTCTTTCAGGATCTCAAGCTGTTAACTGGTTCTAAGATAGTAAATGAGCTAAATCAGCAGGAAAGGAGGGAAGAGTAGCAAGAAAACACAAAGGTTTTAACGTGGTTCAGCCAAATCTGAGTAGTACTAGACCCTACATCCATGGTAGTATATTAATCTGAGAATATTTCTATAGAGTTTCAGTATACAGGCATCTCTCTCTCTAATGTTCATCTCCTTCCCATATTTATAAAGGAGAAGAGGTTACAAATATAATTATACATACAGTAAATCTATTACATCAGTATTTAATGTACAAGACTTGAACAGACAGACTAAATCTTGAAATTCAAATACTACAGATTGCCTCCTGTAGGTGGGCCCCATGTGTCTACTGGGTAGAATGTGAACTTGTCTTCTGTCTAGCGAGCTCCCAGGTCGCTAGTTGTGCCTCGCTAGCCAGATCCTTCGATCTAGAAGTGTCTGTCTTCGAAATGGTAAGGTCAAGCTCATCCTATCAGGAACGAGCTCGAGCTGAAGAGGTCACTCCATGACGTGAACTGAAGGCATAGAGACCTGAGTGCTTCTCGAGTTGAATCTTTGTCATTTTCAGGTTGCTTGCCGGTCCATTAAAGACGATCCAAATTTCACCCATAACAACAATCAATAAGGATTAACCAAAATAGTTTGTTTTTACCAAAATAATATTTTGCTCAATTTGAAAAGTTGGGGGCTAAGGATGACAAGGGGGAGGCATCAAATCAACACTATCTCATACCTAGATTGGTGCCATGATGCCTACTAAGGCCTTTGAGCATGTCCACTAAGGAGCATTTTAAGTCAAATCCCTACTTGTAGGAGCAGACATAGTTTTCCTATTTGACATAAAATGTTTTCTTAAGGTAGGAATGATTCTATGCATCATAGTACTTTGACAGGAAGATAAAAATGCAAGGATCACTGTCGTATTCTTTTTTACTCACACTAGATAAACAATATTGTTAAAATTACATAAACACCTCAAAATAGGAAAATAATAGGAAAAACATACACAAGTCAAATTATTTTCAAATATGTGCCACAAAACCATTTTTATATACTTGATTTTTATGTCAAGTTTCATCCTAAACCAAACTTGTTTACTTGTTGAATTAGTTCATAAGAGTGACTTGCAACACAAAGATATAACATGTAAAGTTAAATTTAGAAGGCTTCCATATCATTTTACTTCCGAAAATAAGAATTTGACCATTTTAATTGATTTTTAAGATAGATAATTATATATTGCATGTTTATGCCCACACTTTAATAAAGACTCCAAACCAGGAAACACAACATATAAGGTTGGTTTCAACACATTATTGCATAGTCATTTTGTAAAATTGCTAATATTCCTCCTAATTGATAACGGAGATTTAAGTGATAATATCGATGTTTAAATCTAATCAATAAAAAAGAAAATATAAGATTTGTTCTTCTTGTCATGTCTTATTACACAAAGAGTCATTTTTTAAATGAATTTTTAATTTTAAACTTTATAGAAATATGATATTTTTATAAAAGACATTATAAATTATTTATCGCTAAGACAACTAAATATAATTTAAGTCATTGTTCACAATAATGGGAATTTAACTATAGCTTAGCACCGGTTGGATAAACTGATTGAAGTATATTTGAATGGCGGAAAGGAAATTTGTAACCATCCGACTGAAAGGTGAAACCGTAAGTTCGGGTTGCTATGGGTGAAGTCGGTATCGTGTGGATTTAGTCGGTTTTCATGATTCAAATAGAAACTTTGATCATCCTGATAATGAAGAAAGAGAAAAGAATAGCAAAGAGAGAAGATGAAGATGGTACAACCATACAAGGCTTGAGGTAAGAGATGGAACTTTGAGAGGAAGAAAGAGGAAACTTAGAAGACGGAGAAACAATAATTAAAAAGATGAGACTAAAGTGACATAAATTAAAAGTGAAAATAATAAATGGTGGGTGGCACTAAGTTGAGATATACAAGAATATACATGAAAACAAATAATTATATTCCAAATAAAGAAAGAAATTAAGTTTGATTTATTGTTAATATAAATTAGTATATTACTATCCATTTATATGTTTTCATGTTAATAAAAAATCGTTAAAATTTTTTATTATTGGTAAAACAAATCATAATTGTCATTATTTTTTAAAGATATTCCATATTTTTTATCACTCATAATGTAAAAAAATTTTATACTGATAATAAATCAAATTTAACTTATAAAAATGACACCAATTTAATTTCAAGTAGTATAATATATATGTATATGTGAAAGATAATATAATAATTATTGTGTATAACTAAGATTATTTAAAAATAAATAAGGAAGTAAAAATACTAACCATAGATCTTAACGACATATCAACTCATAAAAATCTAAGGCTCTATCAAAAGACATGATAGATTGAAACCTAGAATTACATTAAAAAAAAGTTATATTAATAAATGACACATTCTAAAATGATTGATTATTGAACTGTGACTAGTCAATTGGCCTAAGCATAGTAGATCATTAGAATATATCAATTTGTATGGCTACAATCAACTGATTAAACCAAGATGTAACTGGTTGACCGACTTAGCAAACAAGTTGATTGACCAAGGTCCATAGCTAACAGACTATCTGAAGGACTCAATCGAACAACCAATCTATGTCACTGTAGGCAAGCACATGCTTTATAATAGATTAAGCCATTAAAAAAAAAATGGTCCAATGCTAGGGTCAATTGATTGATTCGCGACATCGCTAGTGAGATCAAGTCCTCGTAATAGAATGAATCACCTGGGGGCAGCAACCCTAGGACGCCTAGCATCACGATCAACTGCCAAGGCTCCAAGTCAATTACAAGCTGATATACCTCGTCTGGTGTCACGGGCCAGTAGTTCTCTAGCTGACCATGCATCCAATGTTGCTAACTCTTGGCCAACATGCTAGTGTTCCAATACATTTGAACCACACTTGTATAGATAAATGGGCCATTGAGGGTTCTATTGCCCATACAATTAAAATCCTATGTGCAACATATCTGCAAACAAATATAAGCATTAGTGCATATCAAGAAGCAACTTTTTAAAAATAAGAAGTGGGGCAATTCCATTTTATTAATATATGCCTCATTACATAATTTTAAGTGTGGAAGGCAAGTATCTTTAAGCTCCACACTTTGATCCCTACTCAAGCCATAGAGCTTACTTGGGTCATAGGACATACTCATCTTAAAGAGCATCTCTTCTTAAAGAGCATTCTATGCAAAATCCTAAAGGGCAAGAGTAAACATATTTTTTCCAAGTTGACATAAGAACTTTTCTCCTAACTCAAAAGGGTACTAATGTGCCACCTCATATGGATGCAAAGATAAAAATGCAAGGTTTGCAATCATATTCTTTTCTACTCATACTAAACAAACAATTGATACTAGAAAGATATAAATACCCCCAAACTAGGAAAAATTTAGAAAAATAATCCATAAGTGTATTTGCTCTAAAATTTGTACCACAAGGCCTCCTCTTCATGCTTGATTTTTACGCAAAGTTTCATAAAAAAGTGAGCATATTTACCTATAAAAATGGATCATAAGGCTGACTTGTGACATTTTCTCCCACTTTAAATGTCAATACCCTCATTGATGCCTCAGTCTGACATAGCTTCCATGAAGATTCCCCTTTCAACCGCTAGCTTCTCGAATCTTCATGCGGGTTTTCAGCTTGCTCCACTCGAACTATTTCCTTGAATGATTTGATTGTCTTTTTGAGCTAACATCATTCAAGAGGCTTTGACGATTGACATCCTTAACTTGTCATAACTTTTGGGATCGTTGATAGTTTGCTACTCCTTAGCTCCTCTCTACACTTCCTCTCAACTTTATCTCTTTGAACTTGCACCATTGCACATTTACTTTCCCCTAAAACCTTTAGGCAATTACCTCTACAACTTTGATGTCTTAGGCAATACCGCCTCTGTAAACCTTTTGTTCTTCCTTTATGGATTCAACTTTGCTATCCAAACACAAACTCACATGTCACTAGCTCCATAGTGCTTCCAACTCTATTGTCTCTATAACTTCACCCATGCTACTATAGTTATAGCATTTGGATTATTACCTCTATAACTTGTACTTGTCTCACTACCTTTGTAGCTTAGATGCACACAATCCTTACACAGCTCTTGATTTGACTCGCTATCTCTATAGCTTAAGTGTGTGCTACCTCCATAGCTTATGCCTTTGCTTGGCATTTTCAATGTCTACTAATAGAGATGTCTCATGCCATCGATGTGAGACACAAGATTGATCTTTTAGTTCCAAGGTTGCTTGTGTTAGGTTCGATCAATCTACTATACTTCCACTATGCAACTTTTACACTCAATTAGATGCTCTTGACCTTTTTTGAATTGGCACCCTCGTGTTGTCTCTTGATCATCATAGTCTTTCTGAAGTTGATGCCATCTAGCATCTTGGTCCTTATGGCCCCTCCTAGGTTCGCATGCTCAAGTGTTATCACTTTGAAGTTGATATTGGCTTGTCTCCCTCAACCCTCATTTGCTAGTATCATTGCCCTCATACCAACTTCTTTAATGATCATTGTCCTCTATTAGCATTTCTCGGGTGACATCTCTCTAAAGACTCCTTCTTCAAGTGCATCCTCTTGATGGCTCCCCCACATCAATGACTCGAATGGAGGTTGAGCATCAAGCATCATCCACTCTAGCTTGAGTTTCATTTTGCCTGTGCAAGAACAGTAGTGAATCTTATGGTCATTGCTGCAAAGTCTGTCTTGTAATTACGTAGCACTAGTTTGCTATGCCTCAAGGTCGTTGTTGTTACTTTGTGATACAACTATGTAGCTTTAACTCACTACGTAGGTATCTTACCGCTTGCCATACAATTGTGATGTGCTAGCTCCTTTAGCATCTTGTCTTGAATCTGGTGGATAAAAGCTATAGCTTGCATCTTACATCCACAGGTAGTGCCCATTGGATCCTTCTGGGATCATCTCTTTCCCTTTTCAGTTTACTCATCCAAGTAAAATTCATGCCCTCTGGCATGATTTTGGACTCCTTTAATAAGATTTGTCTGCTTAACATATTGCAAGAGATATGCCACCCTATAGGATGTATCAAATGTCTATTGTGGCCATGCTTCATGGGGCTTCTCCTAGGCCTCTTCTCATTAGATAAGCCGTCAATTCACTCATTCCCTTGAATGCCTACTATGAATGAGTGCATAATTAATGTCCCATGCTATATAACAAGTCCACTAACTTCTATACATGCTTACACCCGATACATCATTAACATTCCCTCAAATGCAACATCTTGCACACTAGTCCTCGAATTGCTCCAACCTTTTGCAACCTCTTGGTCAAGTCCTTAGTAGCATCTCTTCACTATTTCATTGAGAGTCTGCTTCATTCATAAGCTCCATATGCTTTTGATAAGCTGAATCTACCTAAATCATGGCACACCTAATTTGCTCTTTATAGAACAATTAAGCATGTAGTTGAAGCATTAGCACATATCAAGTCTCAAAAAATGTGTCACACAAGAAACGTTTAATGTATATTGAGAAGGGACTTTTTAAAAATAAGGTGATGAATAACTCCATTTTATTAATATATGCCTTATTACATAGTTTTGAATGTGTAGAGGGAGTATCTTTAAGCTCCACACTCTGATCCCCAGCTTGAGCCATAGTGCACACCTAGATCATCAAACATGCCCCTTTTAAAGAGTATTCTAAACAAAAGTCCAAATGGTAAGAGTAAACATACTTTTTCCTAGTTGACATAAGGACTTTTCTCCTAATTCAAAAGGTTTCTAATGCATCATCTCATATGGATGTGAAGATAAAAATGCAAGGAGTGCAACCATGTACTTTTCTACTCATACTGGACAAACGATTAATACTAAAAAGATATAAATACCCCCAAAATGGAAAAATTCATAAAAATAATCCACAGGTTCATTTGCTCCCAAATTCACACCATAAGGCCTCCTCTTCGTGCTTAATTTTTATATTATGTTTCATCCAAAAATGAGCATGTTTACTTTTCAAACTGTATCACAAGGTACTTATGACACCTAGGCATGATAATTTGTCCCATGTAATTAAATAAACCACCAGCAATCCTCATAGAAGCTAGCACACTCAAGGGCATGCATGAATGATGTGGATATGCCATCAATTGCAAAGTAAGAATGTCACTCATACCAATGATGCATCATGAACATGTGGATGCTCTCCATTCACCTAAAAGCATAACAAATGGCATGATTAATGCTCATATAAACCCTCCATGTATCATTCTTACTTAATTCTTCTTCACTATTCATACTCAAACTCTACTTCTGGAAGTAACTTGAGCATTAGAGTGTGCTTGATGGACCGCTTCCTTGAAGCACCATTGACCTTATTCCTTGTGAAAATCATCTTGCCATCGGACATAGTCCCTTTCAATTGATTAGTTCTAGTTAAAGAGTTTCATTTGGCACTATCTATGATTTTTCCAACCACCTAAATGTCATGACGTTCTTGCCCCCACTCCATTTGTGTTCCATCATCTTTGAAGGAACACAACCATTGTGAAAGGGTGGGAGATTAGCACCACTAAGATCAAACAATGGAAAAAGTTAGAAGAATTGTCACAAAGCTTGAACACAATACTCTAATTGAGCAAGTTCGTCAACTACATGACGAGTTAGAGGCTCTTCATTAGTTATAGGCTTAACTGATCCTCCTCGCACCACTAGGTTATACACTGAATCTAGTTCTCACAAGGGTTATTCCTATCTCAAGCCAAATTTTGATCACCTTTTTCCCTCATCCTTAACTCGCCCTTTATCACACAAACCACCTTAGCCATGATAGATACACTAACCATATCAAATCCTTATTGAGCTTGAGCAAGCTCCAAACTTAACCATTTCTAATCCAATGAGCACTATCGCTAACCCAATGTATAACCACCAACATTTTTAAGCAAGAAACCCTTAAATCCAGAATTCTCAAATGCAACTTCCACAAATTGCCAATCTAGTCCCACCAACCCAAAGGACCATAATTGTCACCAACAAATTCCCACTAATTATACTTATGAATTATATGATCCACCAAACTTAACCATTGATCTTACTCAAAGCCAAACATAAAGTTCTTACCAATCTTCATCTTGCCACAAGGATAGCCACCCATCCACCCTGATTATAATGGCCCCTTCATTGCCTAACCACATCAAACTGCTAACCAATATTGGGTCTTATGTCAGAATAATGGGACTTTAAGAACACTTGGAAACTTTTTAGGCATCTATGTTGTTATTTAGAGCCTTGGATACTATTAGGTGTCGAGCCATCTTGATGACATTGAAGAAAGTTGGATTATGATGGTTCATGGCTCTGCCCTACTAATCAATCTACAATTTTCAATAGTTGGTTAAAGCATTCTCCATTCACTTAGTAGCTAGTTGAGCATTCAGGAAAACATTAGCCACTCTGGTAAGCTTTCAACAGAGATGATGAGAGAATTTGAAGGAATATCTCATTCAGTTCAATACCTTAGCCTTGGAAATCAAAGGCCTCAATGAAGAGGTAACAATACATTATATCAATTTAAAACTATGGTAAGGGAACTTTTTCACATACTTAGCAAAGTGCCCAACATTGTCCCTACTAGAACTGTTGTCCCAGTTAAAGAAATATATAAATATTGAAGAAGTGAAGCTCGCTCAAAAATAGGTCATGTGGAGCCAATTGAAGAGTTCACCTTTTACATAAAAAAAGGCTAGTCAAGTATGAGAAAAAAATTCCAGAGTATGATAAAATCATAAGAAATCTTATAGCTCCTTAGAAGGCAACAAAAAATGTGCAAAGTTCAAACACTTATCCTAAAACATACCGATTTCCACATGGACCAATCAGCCTAAAAGCTAGATGACAATCAACTATTTGGCCAATAAGAAAGGCTCCATATCTACCTAAAACCAAGGGACCTACCTATACAAATGCAGAAGGTAGCATCCATCACTCTCATATACATACTAATTTATGCTTCTCTTGAATAATCACTAACTTAAACATCAAAGCGTGCTTGATAGATCCATCTTCACTTTGCTTAGCTAGCTCTATTTATTATAGGATCTATTGGTTACGAATGATAGACCTAAGCGAAAGGAGCTTATACAAGTCAAAAATGGTAAGAACAAAAGTGACAAAGATTCAAAATTTTGTACTACATGTCTAATTAATCAAAGTGAGGAAAAATAGTGAAAAGCAATTGAAAATTAAAAAGATTGAGCCATAAGATCAAAATCAAGCTCAACTAGTCCCTTGACACTTAAAGCTTGAGTAATCCCTCAGCACTTCAAAGATTGAGTAGCCCTTTGACACATAAAGATTGAGTAGTCACTTGGTATGTAAGGTCTGAGCAGTCCCCTTGACATACAAAGATCAAGTAGTCCCTTTGTATATAAACGATCAAGTAGTCCCCTTAACATACACAATTTAATAATACCTTTAACATGCAAAGCCTTAGCAGTCCCCTTGGCATGTAAAGATCGATTAGCCTCTCAATATGTAAAGAAATGACTAGTTGCTCGATATGTAAAAGATTGAGCAGTCCCTTTCGGTACATAAAGATCAAGTAGTTGCTCAGTAACAAAAGACTAAGCAATCCTCTTGGCATGCAAAGATGAAGTAGTTACTTAGTATTTAAGCAATCAAGTGGTCTCTTTGGTAAGTGAAAATTGAGAAGCCCCTTGCCATGTAAATGATTGAGCAGTCTTCTTAGCATGCAAAAATTGAATAGCCCCTCAGCATATAAATGATCAAGTTGTACCCTGGGTAGGCAAAGATTGAGCAATCATTTCAACACATAATGGCTAAGTAGTCACCCAACATGTAGAAGATCAAGTAGTACCCTTGGCATGCAATGATTGAGTAGACATTTGGCATGTAAAAGACCAAGCAATTGCCTTAACTTGAAAAAGTTTGAATAGTTCCTTGGCATGAAAAGCCTGAGTAGTTCTTTGACATTTCAAGTATGAGCAGTTCCTTGATCTTAAAAAAGTATGATGAATAATAAAATAACTCACAAAGACAAAAAGATGAGCTATCATATGACAAAGTAACATCTGATTAAAAGAAAGTCATAATTTAACCAAAATATATTTAGTACAAAATATTTAAAATACTAGAACACCTTAAGAAAATTCAAATGATTAGGCATGGCCAAGCTTCTCCAAAATATTCTTAAGTGACATGTCCCTATTAGTGTTCGAGAGTTCAATTTGCAAGTTAGGGTTGAAGTACTTCACTTCCCCGATGGCCTAGCCAAAGCCTGATTGGTACATGGGGTAGTTAAGAACCTCAACCTTAAACATTTCCTCTTGTAGCTCCATCTCCTTAGCCATAAGAGATTCCTTGTCTTCAATATAGCCCTTGTGCTCTCATTTGAGCTATTGATCTCATTGAAGAAGCATCTCGATTGATTTTTTTTCTTTCCAGCCACCACTATATCTTTCTCCTTGGCTAACTTAAAACACGATCGCTCAAATTTTGAATATTTTTATCTTGATTAACCAACTTTATAGATAGTTATTCATTAGTTGGCATAAAGATATGAAAAGTCACCCTTGGTCAAATGACAACATACGGGTGCAAAGACGCAAATGATACAACCCAAAATGAATGGCCATTGAACTATGGCTAGTCAATCGACCCAAACACAGTAAATCATTAGAAGGCATCAATTTGTATGGCTATAGTCAGCTAATTGGGCCAGGATGTGATTGGTCAATAAACTTAGTAGGCAGGTAAATTAGCCTAGGTCCATAGCTAACAGACCATCTAAAGAACTCAATGAAACAACCAGTCCATATCACTATAGGCAATCATAAGATCTATAACAGATTAAGCCATTAAAAAAATAGCCCAAGGCCATGGTAAACCAATTGATCTGTGATATCACAAGTGAGATCAAGTCCTCGCAATAGAGTGAACCACTCATGGGCAATGGCCCTAGGATGCTTAGCACCACAGTCAACTAGCAAGGCTCCAAGTTAATTACAAGCTGATCAACCTAGCTTGGGCATGACAGTTAGTCTTACATAATTAAATAACCTACCAACAATCCTTATACAAGCCAGCACACTCAAGGGCATACATGAATAATGTAACTACGCCATCAACTGCAAAGGGAGAATCTCACTCACATGAACAATGTATCATGAATACATAGACACTATCCATTTGTCTAGAAGTATAACAAATGGTGTGATCAGTGCCCATATGAACCCCTAATATCATATACTCAATTCATCTTCACTATTCATATTAAAGCTTGACTTCTGGGACTAACTTGAACATTGGAGTGTGCTCGGTGGGCCACTTCTATTGTGCACTGTTGACTTTATTCCCTGTGTATATCGTCTTGCCATCGAACATGATCCCTTTTAGTCAATCAATTCCAATTGAAGAGTTTGAATAAATAATAGTCACGGGAACAAAACTATAAAATGCTAGAAACTTGGATAAAGTCTGATTTTAGAGTTTTTAAGACATCTTAATTTGATTCATACGAATAATGTTAATTACGAGTTAGTGAAATTGGAAGAGATGTGATAGGTTGAATCATTTTTCTCATAATTATAAACCTTGAAGTGGTGAACCTGGACCCAAATAAAATTTGAAGGTTATAGGACAATTCAGATATCATATGAACCTTCCCCGTGACATCCCATAATTTTCTATTTTATATGTTTTTTATATATGTGTAGATTTGTGGGTTTCTATTTGTGTTTTAGTGTAAATAATTATCAATAAGATTCATGTCCACACATTACCAACTAATTAAAGCAAGACATGCTTCACGTAAAATTGGTGGTGCAACATGTTAGAATTTTCATACATCGGCTATCATAGTTTAATTAAATCATTGGATTAAATGAATGTTATGACAATTATTTTGGATCAATTAAATATGTTATTGACTTATTGGACCTATAATGGCACTTAGACCATTAATGCACTTTAGTGGTGTAAGCTTTCTCACTGGACCAATGATTATGGGTCAATTGGCTAGTAGGGCTATAACAAGGCATATCCGTACTTATACTTTAGTAAAGCTATAGTTGTCACATTAAGACTTCAAATTTAGTTTCTCTCCCTTTTTTCTTTTGCTAGGATTACAAGGTGTGAATCTGCTAAAGGAGCTTTTGCTATAATGGATTCTTGAATAGTGCCACGTACAATTTTATTATTATTCAATTTAATTTATTTGTACAGATATCATTCCTTGTAGCATGATGCAATAGATAAGGTTGATTGGCAGTTTTAATTTTTTTCAATTTTTCACAATTATTAGCAGAGTCAATTTTTCTTTCGTGTTACAAGATTCAAATTTGTATAAATTTATCATGATTTTACTTTTATGTTCATCCAAAGCTATGAATTTTTTTTTAGCAAAAAAATTGTGATTGTTCCAGTAATGAATTTGATGGATGTGTAAGGAAAAGCTTTAATCTGATTTGTTGGTTCCAATGTGTGGGCCTTGTATATCATTTATGGTAATCAAAGACTCAAAATTAAGATTCAAGGTTTTTTGATATACAGCATAAAGATGCTTAAACTTACTAAATTAAATTGGTTAGAGTTTATGGATATTTCACAAAAAATTTGTTGATTAGTTTCATTGATCAAATTCAAAATTTTTCTTTTATTTTTAGATGGATTAACTTTTACATTTATTTGGGGTTACAAAACCATACATAAAAAAAATTAACAAAATGTGGCTGAATTTCAACAGATGGAAACATGGGTCAAAAATTGGGTTGGGTCTAATTACATAGTTAGCAATTTGCGTTAATAATGTGTGGAGGTCACACGCCAACATAAAGATGATAGATGGTAATAAAAATTATATCGCTGACCTCTATTTGTAGTAATTTTTTTAGATTTTTCTAAAAATAATGTTTTTCATTTTTTTGTCCAATTTATTTGATATTATTTGGGCTTGAAAATTTTATTATGTATTTGCTACATATTGGACTACTATTTGTAATTTTTTTAGAACCTTTGGGAAACAAAAATATTTTATGTAATTATTGTCCTAGTTATTTGAGCATTAATTTTGTGTTTTTTGTCATAAAAAATTTACTGTACGATTTTTACATATTGTACTACTATATGTAATTTTGTAAATGATTTGATGCTTTTTGCACATTTGAATATTTGTTGGATTGTTGTGTGTAATTTGTAAAATTATGCAAGAATTAGTTTTACTCATATTACACCATAAAATTTTGTATAATTGTGCACTTACCTATATTGCATAAAAATTTGCTGAAATAAAATTTTAGAATTGTATTTAGAAGAGTGCTTTGTTAAAAATATATATGCCCTGTTGATGTATTATTATTAACAAAGTTTGCTAGTGATAATGTGAGTGTTAGGATTACTTGTTATGTTCTTAAAATTTTAGATACCCTATCAATGTTAGGTTTTAGGAATGTATCATTCAATCCATGTGTTATATTATAAAGTTTTAAATTCCCTATTAATGTTGGGTTTCATAATGTGATATTGTTTGAACTTGCATAGTTATTACGGAAATGTTATAGCATGATACTTTATTGAACATGCAATTTTATAATTTTTTAATATATTTCATAAATTGTTATTTTGTCAATATTTTGTTACCTATGCAATTTATTACTATGAAAACAATAAATGAGACAAATTATGAGAACGTGGTTAAGTAGAAGATATTTGGGCTGAATTACTAATATCATATCTGGCAATCACTAAATTTCATATTTGGCATGGAGAGAGGGAGAGCCAAAGATAAATAATGACTTTACTACTACATAAAAGGCTCATCTCATGTGATGTGAACTCAGCCTATTCTTAACTTCACATTCAAAGCCAAGATAACTACCAACAACTCCATCTAGTACATCTCAAATGATAATCGACAGTATCTAGATTCTATCTGATTGGCTCCTTCTTATCAATCAATAAATGGGTTGACTCTCAGGTTTTTGTATTGTGTTTATTTATCATCCTAATCACTTGAACCTAATTTTATGTTTAGCAAGTAATTAGTGCTAAAAAAAACTAAATGAAAGCTACATTGACTTCAAATTCCTTGTCTAGATATAGGTTAAAATTATAGCTTCTAGTATGTATCTTAAGTTTTAAATAAGTAGGATTAAGTTAACCAATTAGTTTAAGTATAAACTAGCTAATTATAGTGGTTAATCTTGAGTTAATTTGATTTAAACATAAACTATTAAATTGGTGAAAAGACTTTGAAGGGATGGATTTGGTGCTACTCTTGACTTGGAATGATAACCGGAAGTTGTCTTGATACCTTGTAAGGTGTGTGGATAGTTCATTCTATCATTGTGAGATACACATACTATGTCATATAAAAGTAAATTTTTATATATTATTTTGAACTTGAAATCTATAGTTAATGTAAATTAATTTGGATATCTACTATCCACTTATTTTGAAAGTGAACTTTATGTTGTAGCAAATGACATAAATATGTATATGTATCACATGTGTTGAATACTTGTTTATGAATTGGTTTTTGATGAATTTTAACTATTGAAACCTATTACTTCATCGTTACAACAAAATTTGTAAAACCATGAACTTTTGAGAAATGAGTGGTTGGAAATTTTGAAATGTTTTGTATTATGTTATATTGGAAACTATTGTGTAGCATTGCAATTTCAAAATATGTATAATATGGGTTGGTAATGTTGTCTAAGATACTTGGTTTTTGAATTATAATTTGATAGAGTTAAACCTTTCAAGGGTACATTTTGTTTGTAAGAGTTGAAATATTGTGCAAATTGCTTGGCTTTTTTTAAAAAAAAGAAAAAGAAAAAGAGTACATATAATGGTTGAGATCCTTTTGGAGAGTTTCTTTTGAAAACCCCCAAGTACACTTAGAACTATAAAGATTATGGTCATTAGCATGATGGAGGGATAAGGTGTGATTATGAATTAATATTGCATATGAACATTGTGCAAATGGGTTACTTGAAGAAAGCCGCCTTTGTATCCTAATTAAAAGTTGGAAATAAGTGTTTTTTCATGATGGACATGTATTTTAAAACTAGTTAGTTATTTTCCACATTATATTAGGCACTTAGTTTTTTTAATGCTACTGTGATTTATTTTAAATAATATAATAACATTTTGATATAAAAAAAGATTTTTTTTTTAAAGTACTAAGTTGGACTCTAAACTCAAAAACCTAAAATTTATATCCTAATCTATAAACTTTAAACCCTAAACATTGAGCTAGACTCTGATGCCTTTAGTCTTAGTTTTGAATTAGAAGTTGTGATAACCTATTTCTAGCAAATTCCAAGTACTTTTCTTTTAAATGAGTCTGGTTAATACAAAGTATTGATACTTTGCATTTTACAAAAAATCTAACTATTATTTATTTCAAATAATACAACAATATTTTTAATACAAAATAGGTCTTTTTTAAAAAAAAATAAGTTGGACTCTAAACCCTGAAACACTAAAACCTAAGATCTAAACCTTAAACCAGAAGGTAATTTGACTCAAGCAAAGTATCAGTACTATATGTTTTAAAGACTTTGATTCAAACAAAATATTGGTACTTTGCATTTTAGAAAAAATCATATCATCAATTTAGGCTAATATTATTATTTTTTGAATAATACAATAACATTTTTATTAAAAAGAATTTTTTTTTTGAAAAATACAAAAAATAGTTACTGAGCAAGGCTCTGAAACGCTAAGTCCTAAACCCTATTTATATCTAATACTTTGTCCAAAATATTTAAACATAGTTTTTAGATCATAACTTTTTAAAACTAAGGTTTGATTGAGATACATTAAATATCTGCTAAAGTACAAAAGAGTTCAATGAGTTTCACTTTTAGGTTTTAAAATATAATTAAAAAAGAATTAAACATATATAATAAAGTAAAGACAAAATTGTTACTATACTTTTAACTACTTAGAGATTCATAGTGGCTTCATGCTTGTAGAGATTCATAAACTTGATCTTGGTTAAGTCTTCAACTCGAAATGAGCGTTCTTGATTGAAATTGCTGACCATAAATGCTTGAATGTTTGTTGGCAAAGCTTTGGGCTAATGACTTGCTATGTAGAATGCAAAAATGAGCTTTGTATTTATAAAGCTACTAGGGTGTCACAATCTGACAGCTTGGTTATCAAAATGTGCAGCAATTAGTCTCTTCACTTGACTCTTATTCACTTAGTACCCAAGAATAAGTTAGCCAATTGATCATACACCATCTTAGTTTCAAAAATAATAGGCAACACTCACAATATATATCACATCAAGTCAATTATAAGGAACAAATCACATAGGATATAAGCAACCAATTCATTCATATTGGCAAACAAGATGCATTCATGTAATTTGAACATATACGGATAAATGCAATCAAAAGCAAATAAATTTATGGGACAATATTTCAATTAAAGGTAGGTTACTTCTTTTATTCACATTAAAAGCCTTGTTACAAGACTTTTGAGTGTGTAAGGGAGGTACCAAACCACACACTTATACCTCTAAACTAGTGTCTCCATGCCTACCCACGTCATTGAGCACTCCCCCTTTGAAAAGCATTTAAACTAAAGCATTAATGGCATAAGTAGACATATTTTTTTTAATTGATATAAAGGCTTTTCTTTTAACTCAAAAGTATTCCAATATGCTATAATACATTGACGTGAAGATAAAAATTCAAGGATTACAATTGTGCACTTATCTAATTATATTGGACAAGTTACTATGGTCAAAATTATATAAATGCCCTCAAAACAAAGAAAAATAATCTATGCGTACATTTTGCTCAAATTCACACCACATGATCTTCTTTTCATGCTTGATTTTTATGTCAAGTTTCATCAAAACCCAAACATATTTGCTTGCCAAATTTGGTTACAAATCCTGATTTATGACACAAGGAAATGCCTATGGATAACATTGGTATTTTATCATTTATCACCTTTTGATTTATTAAAAGGTACTAATTTGAAAAATCACTTTTGGTTTAAATGATGCACTTTAACACATGGAAATTTCTTATTTGCCAAGTGACAATATATAGGTTTAGTTTGATTGGCAAACCTATGTCATAATAAACACATAACATGATTTAATTTATTGTTAGAGGTTTCTATGTTAACCTACTTATTTTCCACATGGGATTTTAAGTCTTCGTAATAATCTTTTTTCTGATCGGATGTAATTTGGGAGGTGGAAATTAAATAGATCAAAATTAATTCTCTACAAGAATATCATTACTTGCCATGGATTAAGCAAAATATATTGATTGAGTGGGGTGGTGATGAGTGACTGAATGAAACCAAAGAAAAGAGACTAAATCACATTGATGAAACTCACTTCTTTAGATTCATTCCCTTGAAGAAGCTGAAGATGATGAAGAATTTACACCTCTTGAGACATTGTAATTTAACTTGAAAACCATCAAAGTTGCTACAAGTAATTTTTTTTATGAAAATAAGCTAAGGCAAGGTGGATTTGGTCTAGTTTATTGTCATATTAGGGACATGATCGACGTAGGAAATCATTGCGGAATAGTCCTCCACAAGCCTAAATTAAAGATAATACAAGAATCAAATGTAATACAAATCAGATGAACCTAAATAAGACAGTTTCCTAAAGGCCATGTTTTTAAAATAATTTATATATGATAAAACTACCTCTAAACCTACTGAAATTTTGGTAGAATTTCCCTATTTTTTAGACACTGAATTAGAGGTCAAATCAACAATGCAAGGCTATGTGCCCTACCCAGAAACTAGTATATACAATAGTCATAGTGTATCAACGAACACAACATAATGCATTAGGACCAAGTTTCCTATTTCAATTATCCATTTACCTTACCATCGCACCATAAAATCCTGAATGAGTTCATTTGTATAGCTTAAAATGTGTTAGCCTAGGTTACCCTAGCCATACATATTTCTTAGTTTTGATGTTGAAAAATAATTTTAATTAATTTTTCACATTATTATTT
>JANHAO010006486.1:0-21270 GCA_026873985.1 Saraca asoca
AAATTAGATTTATCATGATCTGATCTAATATTTCATGATTGATGTATAATAATTTATGCAGTTTATGTTAAATAAGATATAAGATTAAAATGTGAATTTGAATCGGTTTAATATACACGAATTGAATTTAATAATCCATGAACCGGAAATGGATCTTTTCTTCTTTTTTTTTACATTCTTGCATTTTAAAATTTTGTTACGTTGGTACATGTATTAACGAAAGCTTCCATGACTTCTTTATCTTCTTTACAAAACCGGTAAAATATATAAAATGTATTCCTGTATTAAAGATTATATGTCAAATTTTTTATATATGTATTTTTTATTTTGTGAGATCTTTTTAAAATGATTTTAAGTTTTTTTTTTAAATATTTACAAGTTATTTTGATATTAAAAATGTTATAAATATACAATTTTAAAAATCTATCATTACTGTTTTAGGTTTAAAATTATTTTTAAAAGGTTTTAAATAATTTTTAAAAAATAAAAAAATCAACAAACAAATTTGTTGAATCTATAAGGCAAATTTTAGGATTTAGAGTGCTATCTAAATAATTCATAATCTTTACAGAGCTTTGTGATTTGATCTATTTATGACTGGTAGGACCCATCCAACAATTACGGAAAACCTCGAATTGTGGTTTGGCAACCGCAATTCTCCTTTATCCGAGCTTTGAAGCCACTGTAAAAGTGGGAAATGAAAAGTGGGCGCACTCCGAAAAACACTTCTTGTATATTAAAAAAAAGTTATGCAAAAGCACTTTTCAAGCTCACCTAATGCTAAGCTATGACAGAATAGCAACAAAGGACAGAAAGTTGAGAGGAAAAAGAAGGGAGGCAAAGGAAGAGGAGTACATATAGTAGAGCGTAGACTGTGAAGCACCTAATTTTCTCTCATGTTATATGGACCCACTTTTGACTTTGTTGCCACCAAGTGAATTACCTACCTCTTGCTTTTACTCTGAAGCACCTAATCTTCTCTCATGTTATATGGACCCACTTTTGACTTTGTTGCCACCAAGTGAATTACCTTCTTCTTGCTTCTGCTCTCTGCTTTTGCTTCTGCTCTTTGCTTTTGCTTCCGCAACCGCAACCACTATTATCAATTATGTTGGACCCTAGAGAGCACACAAGTTCACCCATGCAAAGGATTTGTACACATGTATAATTTTCTATCACCAAAGTCCTGTGATTTTATCAATTTCCTGGACCACATATATAGTGAGTCAAAAGGATTCTGAATTTTTTAGCAAGTACTGAATGAAAATAAGACCCGTGAACCATATGGGACTGAGCGTACTTTGTTTTATAAGAATCTCACCAAAATTGTTACAAGCCAAAACACAGGAGAAAAAACAAACTTACATTTTGATGTTTTCTGATATAAAAGTGCGTTGCATTAACTTAGCAAACATAATTTTATAAAATGGATTCTTCATTCATTGCATTTATATCGTTAAAAGGAAAGTGATATAATAAAGTGCATTTTTTTTATTTTTAAACTCACAAGCTTCTCACAATAATCATTGAAAGTAAGAATAATTTTGATTTAAATCATAAATAAATAAATTAAAATTATGATTATATTATATTATATATATTTTTTCTATTTTTAGGCTAGCTAGCTTCTTACAATCATCCATAAAAGTAAAGAATGACTTTAAATTTCATGGATTTCATTGTATGAAATTTTTTATGCTTTCCAATTTCCAAGAAATTATAAAACTGAAAGGGGATAGGAAAGAATCCAAACAACTCAGCCAGTGTCAATGAAATTTTTTATGTTCCGGATTCAAATTCTTTATGTTTTGGGTGTGAATTTGGTTCCCTAGTTGTCAACAAACGTAAGGTGCAAACAGAATCGAATTCTCGAGCAACTCAAAAAATGACTAACGACATCATTTGTTTGTTTTTCTCACTTGTCAACTAAAATAAGTTTCATTGATCACAGATAAGAATGGTCATCAATTGGGACAACCTAAAATAAAAGTCTTGAAATTTAACTGTTCGATTGAGTCAATAATTAATCCGATGGATCTAAATTTGAAACATCAATTTATATATTATTCATATATATAAATTAAGATATATATTTTTAACAAGGATTTCATTTTTATTTTTATTTTTATCTTTTCTCATAATATTAATAATTTAATTATCAGAATACCATTGCCTATTGGTGGTGTCTCAAAACATGAATCGGTATAATTTAGCATAATAAAATTCATAAAATCTTATATTTATTTCTTTTCAAATATAATAAAAAATGCAAAATAAAAAGAGAGGATTCAAAATTCACTGTATAAAATAAAAATGATCGGAAAAATATGGACTACATTTCAAGAATAATGGATAGTCATTAATTATGTCAGACTTTCAGGAAAATCGTGAGGTAAATGAAGAGTTATATAATAATCAAATGATTAATTAAATCTATTCGGGATACTCAGGAGTAAAAATATTTATTTAAAGAAAGAGAATAACATAAACTTTTTAAGACGTGTTGAAATATTTAAATATGAATAAAAGGTTGAAAAAACAACATAATTAAAAAAACATATTATGAGGATGTTAAATTACAAACTTGGGTAGTTCACATAGTCGTATGATATCAGAAAGTTGCAAGGAAAAGAAACCTGATATCTAATCTATACTTTATGCATAATATTTTATATAAATGACTAAAAAAGTATGCAAAACCATTATAAGGTTACTTTACTTTTTCTTTGGTACACCCAACAAAGAATCATATTTTTAATCTAATTTACAATGAAGCACTCTCCACTTGAAGAGAATTACCATACATCACTAAGATGCAATGAATGGGAATCAAAGCTCGCCATCATTTCAAGGAATAAAAAACGTATATCACTTTATGCATTTGCCAATAAATCACATCACCTCTTCACTGAGTTGCTTCCACTATGTGTTTCTGTTTCATCATCGGCTAAGATAACTCAATTAATCCTTAAAACTTTCACAAAAACAAATGAATTATTTAAGTAAGAAATATAATTTAATAAATATATATTATTTGATTGATCATAAAATGAGAGAAACAAAATATTTTATAAAATTTTATTTCTTATAAAATATAAGAAGTTGTTAATTACATACCTTTTAAGCAAAAAAAACGTTTTTACATAAGTTTTCAATGTTATTGTTAACTAAACAGTTTTGAGAATTTTATGAAAAATTTATAAAGGAAATTATTTTTTCAAAAATCTAATTTTATACAAAAACTTACTTTTTGTATAAATCAAATCACCCTATAACTTCTATAATTAATTTGTAAGAATCAAACCAACAACATTTTCCAAAAACAGCATTAATAACTGGTAAATTCGAACAAGGATTTTTTATTTTCAAGTGATAGTTAGGAAGCCAATTAGGGAAAAATAATAGAGAATATTGATAACCTCAAGAAAGTATATCTAAAAGCACATCAAGGAGGTCATTGCCAGGAAAAGGTGAAGAAAGGATACTCAACTTTGCACTCAGCGTTAGACATAAAAAGAGAGAGAATCTTCATAATTTGTAAGATCAAAATAGGTTCCCAAAAGTGATGCATCTACAAGAGAGTTATAATTAACAAGAACCTTTGCAAGCAATTCTATATATATTTTCAGTTTTCCATGCTCTGAGGGAGCAATGTGTGACATCTTCCAAAAAATTCCTACATGCATTGTGCTAAGAACTGCACTGTATAGACTTGTTCTAGGAACCGAGCAAATATACATAAAATACAAATGTTTTAGGTGAAATGAATGTCCCATTTCCCAACTTATTCGCTTCTTTGTCCAGCAAACATAGGCTGTTGTTTTGCATAAATTAAGATAACATCCATGTAAAAAGGCAAGACCAGAACAGAGTTCAACCACTCCACCAATATGGATTATGGATTATAATTTCATAATTTCTTCCGCCTTCATATTTACAGTTTATATGATAAACTCGAAGTGAAAATCAACAGGCCAAGTAATTGGCAAGCAGCACTTTGGTGGGTTGACAAAATAATTTTTATTTTGCATTTTTTTTTTGTCTTTTTTCAAGTTATAATAAAACTATCATTGGAATTTCTCTTATCAACTTAATTTTTTGGAAATAATTATATTTGATATGATATCAGAATCTGAAAGGTTAAGGCTTCGAAGATAAGATGAATCTATATTATGTTCTATGTTTCAAATCCAAAAAACTATCTGTGTGAGAAGGCATGTTAGATTTAAACTAAAATTCTTCCTGAACAAGTGAAATTAACACTTCAGACTTCAAAGGCGTAGTAAACACATTCCTTTTTCTACTGTTTTTCATCTTTGTAATGGGCCGATCGAATTGAGGAAAGGATTGGGCCCTCTAATTGGATGGTTTTATTTTAACCCAACAGTCCAAATAGGTAGCAAATTAGCAAGCCCATGCTGTGATGTAGAGTTCAAATTTTCCAAAAAAAAAAAACCAACTTTCTTCAAAATTTCAAATTCATTAGAGGAATAATATAAAAAATTTTGATTCGGCATGGAGTCAGTAATAAAGTGAGTAAATGTTTGAAATATCTTATCGACCCGGTGAAATATTTTATGTACCATTTAAAATATTTTCACTAATTTTTAAATTTTATCCTATTGAAATAAACATTGATGATTTATTTATTTATTATATTGAATTTCAAAACTAGTTATAAAAGCTCACTATATTTTATTGGATTTGATTATGACTTTTTTAATCAAGTTACTTTGTTATAATCATTGAAAAAATTATTAAGATAATAAAATAAATTCATTAAAAATCATGCAACTGAATATGATTAATTTTGTGGGTTTTCATTTTTTTCAAATAAACATTAAGAAGTCTTCATGACTACTTAATCTCAATTTTATCTATGGCTACAACAAATGTGGATGGAGTATTTTTTATTTTTACAACGAAGATTGTGAATAATTGATTATATGATTGAATAGGAGATGAATGGATGAATGACTTCTTATTACATGTATCAAAAAAGATATATTTAACACATTTGATAATAAATTGATTGCATAATAATTTCAAAATATAAAATCATATTAGAGACAATTGTAAAATGTAAATATTTTTTAAAATTATAATTAGCATATATTATAATTTAAAATTATATATTAATTATACTAACACAATATATATTTTTTTATTTTTTAATTATATATTTTGATGGGGACATTGACCTTCATATACCGGCTTTGTCATTAAATAAATTTCACTTTATTCTCTACTTGAAAAATACTTAGTATTACATTAAATTATTTAAAATCAATTTTTTTAAGAAAAAAATGTAGAATATTTCTTTCGGATTTGGAGTAATTAAATTTTATCACATCAACTGTGGAAATTTGAAAATTAAAATTTTAAACTATATAAAACTTTGAATTAACATCTATTAATCACTTAATTAATCATTTTATTAAATTATGTGATTTTTTTCATAAATTGTTTAAGTAAAAATCATAATATCATTATATGTGGGTTGATTATATCATTTTTTTCAAGCATTATTTTTTAACTTATTCTTAAGTATTTAATTAAAATTATATATAATTTAATTTTTATTAATTGCATAACTTAAAAATTATGTACATAAAAATGACATAATAAATTAATGTATAATAATATTATGATTTTTATTTAAAAATTTTATAAAAAATTATATAATTTAATAAAATAGTTAATCAAATGAATGATATATGGTTATTCTATTCAGATTTTGATTTCACAAATTTATAGATATTTTAGATTAATTTTTTCACAGATTATAAATTCTATAAATTATTAAAGAATATACATAATACACCTCTAAATTTAAGAATGTATGAACCTTTTTCCTTCCATTCATTTTCGTTAAATGTGATATTCTTTATGATTTGATAGATACATTAAGATTGTCTTACGTCAGCATGTCCCTTTGCTCAAGTGTACAAAGATTTTGCCCAAAATGGAGTGTGGTTGTAGCTGATGCATCAGCTCAACTGATTTGTGGACAAAATATTGAAGTCAATTGCAGCAGTCCTTGTCCTCAGTCTTCACTGACCAATGCCAATGCCTAGGAGTTACAAACTTTGAACTCAACTATTACAACTCCTCCATCACTTGGTGTACCCGGCGTTTCCATCACCACCAATCATCGTCAATCACCACCGATAACTCGTTCAGTTTGATAGAATGAATATTAATAAAAATAAAAATAAATAAAAATCTATTATTTTATTGATATATCATTAAAATAATTAAGATAATATATGCTATTTGATATAAAAATAAATTAAAAAAATAGAAATACAGTATAAGTATAAATAGAAAGATTAAATTATTTTATATAAATTAATTAATATTTTTAATTAATTAATATTACATTAAAAATATTAATTTTACACTATTTTATATAAATTAATTATTTATATTAAAAATATTAATTTAATATAAATATTAATTAAGATTAAATAATATAATTTTATATTAATTTAATATTTTTCTTATATTAAATTATTTATATTAAAAATTAAATTATATATAAAATAATATTATATATTAAATTAATATACAAAAGTAATATATAAATTAATATTATTTATATATTAAAATAATATTATTTTAAATTAATATTATTAAATTTTATATATTGATATCAATTTGATATATTAAATTATATATTATATAAATATTAAATTTTATATTAAATTGGGTGGAATGAAAGATTCCACCCAATTTTGGATAGAATAGATATTCCATCATTTGATGGAATATAGCATTCCATGGAATGCAAAATTCTATCCATTTCACCCAATCAAATCACATAATCTTCAATTTCATCTCTCATTCCTTTTCCATTCCACTCAACCAAACACCAACCTATTATATTTATTTATGAGAGTCTTCTAATGGAATATAAATTCCCTCAATTTTTTTACGTGGCTTTAAAAGAAATATGAACATATAATTTTTTATTAAAATAATAAGTTGCTGTATAAATAAATATATATTCTAAAATAAAACATTGCATTATTATTTTATTAGAATTTTCCAACTATTATAGTAAGAGTGAGAAACCATATAATATTTTTATGAAAAATATACAAATTATTATTCTACTAGAACCTCCATTAGTTGAAACAAATCAAATTGGTCCAATACAATATATAGTAAAATCGATAATGGAAAATGGAGAGTTTAATATTCCTCTGATAGTAGAAAAGAACCAAATCTTATAAATGAAATACTTTAAGGAAATTCCAGATGATTCATAGATTAGGAACAACTAATAACTATATGGTACATCTATAGGAGGGTGAATTCAACGTTAATGATAAAATTGATTTCACCAGTATTTTCAAGAAGCCATTTCAAACATTATTTAGCATGGATAAAAGTTGTAAATAATGGATTACTTTAATGATTTATAACGATGTGTGATATTGTATAGTGTTAACTATTGGCTACAAGTTTATTGGATGTAAAAAGGTCTTTAAGACCAAATGATACTTAAAAGATGATTGAGAGGTATAAGGTCATATTGGAGGCAAAGGACCATATTTAGAAAGAAGTCTCTAATTATAGAATATTTTCTTATTTATTTTAATTGAAGACTTATTTTGAGTTGTCATAGCACTAATAGCTCATTTGACTTGGAACTTCGCCAAATGCATAACGACTTTTTTGAATGGTAATTAGTTAGAAACTATTTGTGTCAATCAACTAGATGATTTCTAAGAGAAGAGTAGATAACACTTAGTGTGTAGATTTAAGATATTCATATATATGATTTGAATTAAGAGACTAGATAATGGTATCTCAAGATTATTGATATTGTTATTTTTCTTAGATTCAAGAAGAATAATGCAAATCTATGTATTTGTTTTAGGTTGAGTATGAGTATATTTGTGATTCTACTTTTAAGTTGATGATATTCTCTTTAAGAACAATGTTATGAGCCCTATGATTAAAATAAATCATATATTGTTTATATATTTTATACAATAGGGATCCTAATGATGTCTCTTTCGTGCAGGGCAAATGGATCTATCATAACAAATCCTAGGGTTTTCTTGATTTATCTCAAGGATTATATGTTGAAAAGGCACTTAAAAAGTTTAATGCGTTTTATGTGCTTTTCAAGTATTGTATCCTTCTAGAGGGATGAGATTCTTTCTAAAGTTCAATGTTCACAAATTAATGTAGAGATTAAAGTAAGTCCCATATACTTCTATTGTTGGTAGCCTATTGTATGCTTAAGTATGTACACATCTTGATATTGATATTGATTTAATGTACTTGGGAGATACTTGAGTAATCTTAGTCAGAAATATTGGATTGTTACAAAGAAAGTTATAAAGTACTTATAAAGCATAAAGAATCTTTATGCTAACTTATAATAGATTTAGTAATATGATTATGCCAAGTTACTTTGACTCTAATTTTGTAAATTGTCTAGATGACGGAAAATTGATATCTGAATATGTCTTTATGATAATAGGAGGGTTGTACCATGGAAATTATAGAGCAAACAATTAAAACAACCTCTACCAAGGAGGCAAAGTGCGTCGCATGTTGTGAAGTCACTTTAAAGTTATTTGGTTAAGGAATATAGTATTTGGATTCACTGTTGTAGAGGATATTTCTAGGATCTTAACCATATGTTGCAATATTGTTACTATAGTAAACTTTTCTCAAAATAATAATGAAAAGTACTATCCATACAAGTATTTTGTTATTAAGAATCAATTTGTTAGAGACAAAAGATATACAAGTATTATACATGTTGTCATGAAGTGTGTACTTGCAGATCCACTAACCAAAGGCTTAAGTATAAAAATTGTTCACCAACAAGTAATTAGAATGAATTTGGCTAAGCCTTTCAGTATTCAAGATTAGTAAGAGTTTCATGTTTGTCATTGAAATGATGAATTACTATTATTGCTATCTCGAGATTAATGAAATGTTAATGATATTGTCATACGTTATATATATACAGATATGACATTATTTATTGTGTGTATTTGTTTTATGACATATTGATGGAGACTTTTAAGTCCCGTCTCATTATTATGTTTAGATTTATTCTTATTTTAACATCTTGGATGGATGCAAAGACTATGTCATAAAGATATATATGATCATGTTTTGATGTGTATGTCATATTCCACATATGTTTTGATCATTAGAACATAAATATTTAAGACATGTATGATATTAATATCCATATTAGATATGATAATCTGTATTATTGGGTACTTTTGCATGACCTATAGTTGTAATAGTATCATTACTGTTGTGACCACGTATTGTAATCTGAGTTCTCGTTTGTTAAGCTATGTTATTCAAGTAGGAGATTGTTAGAATTTTCATATGTTGACTACCATAGTTTAATTAATTGATTTGTTATTGGATTAAATAAATGTTACAATAACTAATTATTATAAGTCAATTAAGTATATGATCAAGTTATTAAACCTGTAATGACATCTAGACCATTAATAAATTTTAGTGGTATAAGTTTTGTAACCAGACTAATGATGACGGGTCAATTGGCTCAATAGATTAACAGTAAAGCAGGTTTCTACTCATATCATAGTAAAATTGTAATTGTTCTATTAAAACTTCAGTTTTTAATTTCTCTCATTTTTCTCTGCTAGAATTATAAGGAATTATTGTGGGGATCCTTTGGATAAAAGGCCCAGCAAGAAAGGGAGTAGCCCAAAATAAGACAAGATCGCCGACGGTCTTACAGACAGGTCACCGAGCATGCGACCACAAAGCTCCAAAAAGTAAGGATAATAGCGAGCTCTCCTCCGTGCCTAGGAAACCGATCAGGTACTTGATGGGCGACGCCTAAAGCATTCTATCAGTCCGTAGCCCCTCAAAGTCAATCAGTGATTTGCCCAGCATTTATTACTTGTTGTCTAGCATTTAATGCTTGTACAGATGTAATCATAGTTGTATACGAATAAACTAATACTATCTAGTGTAACTCCTCCCTATATAAAAAAGAAAGGGGACGGACAGAAAAAAAGGGGGATTCTCAAGCAATTCTTGTAAAGAAAAAAACTCCTTTGAAGAAGATTATACCACTCACCATGAATGTAGGGGTCTAACAAACTTTGGCCAAACCACGATAAAAAATCCTTCTATTCTCCCCTATCTTCTTTCGAAATATACAGCAAATCCAGATGCATTAGGCAATAGAATAGCAGTTCGGTCTCTTGAACCTTTTGTTGACTAAGTACCAAAATCAACTATTAACATTTTGACACACCCGGTGGGACTGACTACTTACATATCCTTCATAATGGCAAGGGGTAGAACAACCAGGAGTTCAAGTGATGCCAATCTGCCAGGCGATCACGGTAAAGGATGATGAAACACACCTGAGGAGGAATACTCAGTCTTGGCAAGCACTTCTTTTGCCCTTCTGGAAGTGAATGGAGTGTAGATGCTACGCCAGCGTCAAGAAGTACTTGAGAGCACGGTGAAAAGGCTCGCCAACGTGATTGAAGCATTGGCCCGGGCCCACATTCAAGGGGTTGGAGAGCACGACAAGGATGCACCTACTACTGAAGAGGTCGGGTGGTCGCAGGCGGAGGTGCCAGTATCAAGGTGACAGTCAGCCGAGGAAGAAATTCAAAAGGCCAAGTCAAATCTTTCCTCTAACCTGAGGTCAGAAGAGGAAGAATGACAGGCTCACAAGGGGCAGGGGAGCTAACAAGCTAAAGACCCACGCTATGCAGAAAGCTCGAAGGTGAACCACGATGACGCCCAAAACCAGCGGCCCGAGGTATAAGGTCAGATGATTAAGGAGTTGTTACAGAGGGTGCGAAAGCTGAAGAAAAGCCCCTCAACCCACGACCGGTTGAGCCATTACGAGGGCAGAACTTTGTTATCCAAAGAGATCGAGAAGGAACCTCTCCTCCAACGCTTCAAGGTGCCATCGATCTTGTCGTACAATGGAAGAAGTGATCCTTACGACCATCTGGATGCCTTCGACATTTAAGTGGACTTGCAAACTAGCAATCCCTTAGTTAAATGTCAAGTTTTCCCAGCCACCCTTGGGGATGTGCCGAGGGGATGGTTTAAGAGTCTTTCGGCCTGTAGCATTAGCAGCTGGGAAGAATTCTGGGGAAAGTTCCTGGACCAGTATAAGGCCCTGGAGAAACAACTAGCGCCACCCTGCCACCTAGCCATAATCTTTCAAAGAAAGAACGAGCTACTGAAGGATTACATTTCTAGATTTCGATGTGAGGTTAATAATGTGGAAAGTCTTTTCAATGACAGCATTCTGACTGTAATCTCAGTCGGGCTTCGCAAAGATGAAAAATTGTATGAAAATACATACAAATCCCCAGTAAAGAACTTGTGGCAGTTCTATGAGCGGGCCACCAATGAGATTAAATGGGAAGAAACTTTTGGCTCAAAGGGATCTGAGCAAAAGGCTGATACTAGCTCTTTGGCTTCTGATAGGGGCAGGAAAAGAAGAAGTCACAGTAAAGACCAGACAAGTCAAGTCACTAATGTGGAAGCGCAACCCACGAAGAGGACCAGGGTAGAGTGACCCGAACCCCGAGGTCGCTATAGCAGCTATAGTGCCCTAACTGACACCCTAGAGAGAATATACATCACAAAAAAGTATCGAGAGAACTTCAGAAGATCGAAGCCACTACTAACTCCCCTGAAGCAACGCAACCCAAGCAGGTTTTGCGCTATCATAATGATATAGGACATACGACCTCCGAATGCAAATCTCTTAGGGACGCGATCGAAGATCTTATCCGAAGGGGCTGTTTAAGAGGGTATATGGCGCAGCCCTCGAATCATCAATCTCGGCCACATGTGACCCAACCACCTTCTGGTACTAAGCAAAAACAGGCAGTGGTGGTCAGAACCATTTACACAATCCATGGGGGACCACACATCACTAGGGCCTCGCATAGCTCACAGGAATGGTATGTACGGAATGCGAGCTACATCTTGTCTAAAGGCAACAAGCATGACAGGCTCGCCAAAAGGGCGAGGATGGCCCTGAGGTCTGTCACTTTTGTAGATGATGATGAGCGGGGGGTTCAGTCTTTGCATAATGACGCCATTGTCATTAGGGCTAAGGTCAGCAATGCCGAAGTAAGAAGAATCATGTTGAATACTGGTAGTACAGTCAACGTAATGTATAAGGGATGTTTTGACCAGATGGGACTGAACCGAAACAATCTTGAATCCTCGCCCAACCCTCTCTTCAGCTTTACCGGCGATGTGATATTCCCTGTAGGACAAATTAAACTCCCCATCATCTTGGGAGAGAAAGACTACCAATCCATCATCTTGGCCGATTTCCTAATTGTGGACTGCCTGTCGGCCTACAACATAGTCCTAGGACGATCGGCCATGAATAACTTAAATCTGATTTCTCCACAGGGACTTTAACGGTCCGTTTTCCCTTGGCAAAAGGGGTCGGTTGCATGAAGGGCGAACAATACACGACTCGACGATGTTATGAAGACGCCATTAAGGTTGGGAACAAAGGAGGCAGGATAGATGTGACTTCCAGTAAGGAACCTCAAGCTTTAAACTCGATCGAGAGATGCCACAGCCTCGACCCACGAGACTGGGAAGTAGAAAAGGAAATCGGACCGATCAAAGAACTTGAAGAGATCGAAATCGTCAAGGCAGGCGATCAGTGACGACTCAAACTTGGGGGTAGTCTATCTCCCAGCATAAAGAGGCAGTTAATGGACTTTCTTAGGGCAAACATAGACGTCTTTGCTTAGAGGCATGAGGATATGGTGGGGATTGATCCAAAAATTACATCGCACAAGTTGAATATCGACCCCTTCCATCAGCCGGTAAGGCAAAAAAGAAGGCCCCTAATGTGGAACGCTCGTGCGCCCTAAGGGAGGAAGTGGAGAGGCTACTGATGAACAGGTTCATTTAGGAGGCTCATTATCCAGTCTGGGTAGCCAAGCCCGTCCTGGTCAAGAAGAAGGATGGGAGATGGAGGACATGTATAGACTTCATGGATCTCAATAAAGCTTGCCCAAAAGATAGCTTCCCTCTACTAAGAATTGACCAGCTCGTAGATGCCACATCTGGCCACCAGTTCCTTAGTTTCATGGATGCCTACTTCGGGTATAATCAGATACCCATGGAATCGCAAGACGAGGAGCATATGTCGTTCATCATGGATAGAGGGCTATACTGCTATAGGGTAATGCCCTTTGGACTTAAGAATGCTGAAGTGACTTACCAGTGGCTGGTCAACGTAATGTTCAAAGATCAGATTGGGAAGACCATGGAAGCCTATGTGGATGACATGCTTGTTAAGTCTGGGTAGGTCTCTGACCACATAAAAGATTTGGATGGAATGTTCTAGATTCTGAGAAAATATCAGATGAAGCTGAACCTGTTGCAGTGTGCTTTTGGGGTAGCTTCCAGAAAATTCCTGGGGTTCATAGTGAACAATAGAGGTATAAAGGCCAACCCTAAAAAAATAAAGGCACTCATAAATATGAGGTCACCTAGTGGGACAAAGGACGTCCAAAGTTTAATCAGATGAGTCACAGCCTTGAGCAGATTCGTATCCAGAAAGACAGACCGATGCTTGCTATTTTTCGAAGCCTTGAAAAAGGCTAAACACTTTGAATGGACAGAGGAATACAAAGCTACTTTTTCATCCTTCAAACAATACATGGGTCGGGGCCCTCTTCTTTCTAAATCACAGGAAGGTGATGTCCTCATCCTTTATTTAGGAGTGTCATGGCATGCCATTAGTACAGAACTTGTCCATGAGGAGAACAGGATACAACTTCTGGTTTATTATGTGAGCAAAAGGCTGGTAAACACTGAAGAGAATTATGTGCCAATTAAGAAACTCATCTACTGCCTCGTGGTTGCATCAAGGAAGTTACGATCGTACTTCCAGGCCCATTCCATCGAGGTTCCAATTTGGTATCCACTAAGACAAACCCTTCAAAAGGCGGATGCCTTGGGTCGACTGCTGAATGGGCAATCGAACTTGCTCAATTTGACATCAATTACAGGCCACGATCAGTGATTAAAGGGCAAGCCTTAGCTGACTTCATAGTAGAATTTACTAGATCGACGGAAGAGGAAGCTGAAACCTTAAAAGAATCATAGTGGGAGATTTACACCGACGGGTCATCGTGTGACCACAAAGTGGGAGCGGGAGTCCTACTGATCAGCCCTGAAGGGCATAAAATCCATTCCACTTTGAGGCTCGAATTTCAAGCCACTAATAATGAAGTTGAGTACGAAGCGCTTCTAGCTAGGCTTCGCCTTGCAAAGGAGGTACAGGCTAAGAACTTAAAGGTTTTCAGCGACTCCCAGCTAGTTGTCCGTCATGTAAAGGGGGAATATCAAGCCAAGGGAGCGAGGATGGCCATATACCTACAAAGGGCACAAGAACTGCTCCGCACGTTCTAGAGGCATGAAATCAGTCAAGTCCCTCGGGCTCAGAATACACATATGGATGCTTTAGCCCACCTGGCTATGGCCAAGGATGCAAAGTTCGTAGGCACAATCCCTGTGGAAGTTCTACCGTCTCCCAGTATAGAGCCAAAAAATGATGTAATGATGACCGCTTCGATGCATGATTCATGGATGACCCCCATCATGAAGTACCTCTAGAATGACGAACCCCTTAAAGATAAGCTAGAGGCACGGCACATACAATTTTGAGCCGTAAAATATTGCATCATAGACAATGCACTTTACAGAAGGGGTCTCTCGGCCCCGCTTCTTCATTGTATCGATGGTCCCAAATGCGACATCACTCTGAAGGAAATACACGTTGGGCACTTCGACAATTAGGCTGAGGGACTGTCGTTAGCACAAAAAGTCCTTCGGCAAGGCTTCTTCTGGCTAACTATGAAACGAGATGCTATCAGTCTCATCAGGAGATGTGACAAGTGTCAAAGTTTGCCAACGTCCCTCGAGCTACTCCAGCTTGCCTCTAGCAAATGGTTAGCCCATGGCCCTTCGCAATTTAGAGGATTGACTTAATAGGACCCCTTCCCACAGGTCGCGAGAACTGTAAGTACGCTGTAGTCACTATGGATTATTTTACCAAGTGGACAGAAGCAAAGGAATTGGCCTAGATTTCATCCTCTCAGATACAGAAGTTTATCTGGAATAACATCATCTGTCGGTTTGGTGTTCCCCAACAGATAGTGTTAGATAACGGGACATAATTCATCGGTGAATAATTCATCCAGTTCTGTGACGACCTTGGGATCTTAAAAAGTTTCTCGTCTGTAGACCATCCCTAAACCAATGGGCAAGTGGAGGCAGTTAATAAGATTATAAAGTAGATCCTAAAAAAAAGGCTAGAAACGAAGAAAGGGGCATGGGTGGATGAACTACCGGTAGTATTATGGGCTTATCGCACCACTGCTTGCAACTTCACAGGGGAAACTCCTTTCTCGATGGTCTACGAGATAAAAGCTATGCTACCAGTCGAGTTCAAGGTATCCTCGCATCGAAGAGCCACCTTTAATGTAAAAGAGAATGATTAGCTACTCTCGGTTAACGCCGACCTCATCAAAGAAAAGAGAGACAAGGCGTGTCTAAGAATAGCGACCTATCAACAGAGGATAGCTCGATATTACAACAGGAAGGTGTGGGTTCGAAGTTTTAAGGCAGGTGACCTTGTTCTATGACTTGTGCAACTAGGAGACTGGGATCCCAGGGACAGAACATTGGGACCAAATTGGGAAAGTCTGTTCATCATAAAAGGAAGGCTACAAGCTGGGGGATATTGTCTCACCAACGTCGAAGGAGCGGAACTTCCTCAGGCCTAGAACGACAAACATCTCTGGCCCTATTATTAGTAGACCAAATTCGCTATGGGAAACTTGTAACCGTACTTCAAATTAAGTAAATTCCCCTTTGCCTTGTTAACAATACATGTGTTTACTTGAATTCGCGAGAACGATGACACTTTTGGTTAAAGAAAATTATATTCATCATACCGCAAAATGAAGAGAAGTTCAGTTTCCACCTTGACCAGTATAAATTGTCAGGAGCATAAAGCTGTAAACAAAAAAAAAGGGGAGGCAAAGCCCTTTAAAGCTTAAAAGTAAGATGTCTTAGTTACAAACCACAGACACAGGAAGTAAGACACAGCAACAAAGTTTTAGGGGGAAGGAGGGCCCTCAGAAATAGGAAGATCCTGAGCATTAGAAATGGTCACTGCCGGCATGTCCCCTGATGGTTCTTCACAAAATTCCCTCCTGGCTGCTTCCTCCCCTTGCGAGGCAACTTTGGTTGGCCCGGTGTTCTCCTCGGGAAGAGGATCTGTACCATCAGTAACCATGGCACCATATGGAGAAGTCATCCCTACATATTCGACGAAACCTTGAATAATATCCAAAATGTCTCCGTCGAAGAAAGAAAAATCCATGTTCAGATGGTGCAGTCACAGGGTGTACATGAAGTTATCAGTAGTGTGAGTGGTAGCGGCAGCCCGAGCTTCCTCGACTATAGCATGGGTCTCTTCCTTTATCTTGGCAATTTCCTCTTCAGCGCGCACAACCCTCTCCTCAGCCTGTTGTGCCCTTTCAATGGCACGATGTGCCTCTTCGTGAGCATCTTCAAACTGCTTTTGGAAAACCCCGACCTCTTAGGTAAGGAGGAGTATGTCCCCCTACTTTTCTGCAGCTCCTCATGGGTCCTCTATAGTCTTGAAGCAAAGTCATCCACCTCGCGTGCGAAGGCCTCTTCCCCTTTCCTAATCGCAGTGCTAGCATTCTCTAGATGACACTCGACGTCTTTCAGTTTCCTTCTCAATCCTGTTACCTCGTCGATGGCGGCAACGAGGTCAGCCCTGAGTCTCTCTCTCTGCCTCCCAACTCAAGCATTCCTTCCTCTGCTTGATGGCCTGGAGCACCCCCTAAAAAAAAGAAAAAGAAGAAGAAAAGAAAGGAAGAGTCAGAGCACAAGACACAATGAGGCAAGGAAACATGGAAGGGAGACGTCACCAACCACTAGGCAATGACTAGCCAATATCTCCATCAAAATGTTGTCTTGCATTTCATCATCCTCCAGAGATGCAACGTCCTCTCCTAAGATCCGCCCCATGTTCTCATGAATGAAATTGTAGAAGGCCAGAGTCTTAGCCCCTAACTCTTCGGGGAAACAGATTGGTCCACCTGTCGAACGGGGTGACAAGCTTCGAACGGGCTCCTTCCCTTTATTGAGTCTTTGCCTCTTCGGAGAAGGATCATCAGAAGCATCACCTCCAGGGCTTCGTGACCTCTCGAACTCCCCTTAAACTTTGACGGAGCCGTGATACAGGGTCTGAACTGGCAGAAGCAAGGTGTCCTCCGTTGCAGGCAGATTGAAAGGAAGGTCAACCTGGGTCAATGCCGGGAAAGAGAGTGGAACAACCGGGGAAGGCCTCTGAGGAGCCAAAGAAGAGGAAGGGCGATCAGCATGGGCACTGGCAACTCGTTTGTGCCTGAGAGAGGGCTTAATGAGGTTAACCCGACCTATGTCAACCTCTTTGCCAAAGTCTGTTAGGGGAACCTCCTTTATACCGCGAACCCCAATGTCACAGGAGCTATCAATAAGCATGGTTCCCAGAGTGGGAGAAAGCCCATAAGCCCACAAGAGGTCCTCGTTAAACCTTGAACTGCTTGAGGAAGCGTCGGGGACAGATAACTACTCCAAAATCTCGATCTCCTCTGCGCTTAACTCTGACCCCTCCCTTCGTATGGCCTCTGCAGAAAATACAAAAAATATCAGACTCGGTAAAGAAGCTAGTAGGGCAACAAATAAAAAGTCAGCTCCCTCCTCTGACTCACTCACCTGGATCAACCGTAAAAGAAAAGTTCTGAAGATGGCACAATGATGAGCAGGATACAAAGAATTGACAGGTTTTGTAAGGACCCACATTCGATTTTCCCCGAGCCTCCCCACAAGGCAACGCCTTCTTGAACCTTGAGGAATGAGGTGACAAATAATAAAAGCCCTCCTGCCAGTCAAAACCCTTAGTCTGGTAAAGAAAACACAAGGCCCGCGCATTGGGGGGGAGGAAGACCATTTTGTAAATGGATGTGAGTGAAAGAAATTAAAGAAGAATAGGCATTGGGTGTCAACTGTGTCGGGGCAAGCCCCAACTCGTTCAAAAAATCGATAATGAATGGTGGGATGGGGAACTAAAAACCTGCACTAAGGTGGTGAACACTGATGGCCACGAATCTAGGCAGAGGATGTGCAGCATGGTCTGTGGGTGATGGCACCAACACGTGTCTATCCCTTAAAAAAAAAGCCTCTGCAATTCCCCCCATTTCTCTGGGTCTGATAGTGGAAGGAAAGTGCTTAAAGGGGGAAACGGCTTCATACTCTACTGGCTCCCAGTGGGCCTCAAACCTACTTGCAACCTTGCCACTTTGGGAAGTTACGTCCTGCATATAAGGAATCTCCTCACTTTCCTCGATCTTAGTGCCCTCACTAGCTATTAGATGGCGGTGTCATCGGGAAGACTGAGACATCTACAAAAAAGGATAAAAAAAGAAAGGAGAAGAAAAGGAAGAATTAGGTTCTGGATGAGAAAACCTGAAAATCCAGGAACCACCGAACCTGAGAAGAACCCGACACAACCCCAGTATCACCACAAAAAAAAAGGGAAGGGGGAAGAAAAAGAGAAGCACGGGAAAGAACCCTAAAGGGAAAAGCCACAAAAGCCTTAGGACCCAACTCCATCACCACCTCCTACACACCTTAGCCACCGTCAACAGAGCAGATGAAATCTCGTTCGAATCACCATTTCCTTCCGGCGTCGAAAACGCTAAAAAAAAACCTTAAAACGAAAATAGAATAACAACTTAGAAATAGAAGCTCACCTTAATGCTTGAAGGATGATTTGGGAATTTGAATGGTGGAGAAGAGGCTGCAACCTAAGGGCCTGTTCAGCGGCACCAGCAAGATAGGGCAAGATTCTTGAAAAAAAGGGTGATAAGTGGCCTTCAAATAGAGAAAGAGAGACGAAGGAAAGATAAAATGATGGTCAGAGAGGGGGAGTCCTCTGATTTTAAAATCACATAAGTCGGACCGTCGGATGAAAAAACCCTTCAATTGACCCATAAATCTAGCGGACCAGCATGCATTAAGCATTTAATACAAAAGCCTGCCAGCTGAGCGCAAATAATTATTGCACCAACCGCTAAACTCGAGGGAATACTCAAGCCCCACATGAAAAACGAAAAAAGGCAGGTTACATGGCTAACTCTTGCGCAACTCAAAATAAAGACACTCCGTCTCATTATCCAGCAGCTCGGGCACACCTGGTATGTAAGCACTAAGCCTTCAAAGCTCGCTTTGCCTCCCAGTCAGGCCCACTTAACTGCCACAATGAAACAACAGGAAGTGCCGATAATTCAGACCAAGTCAATCCTACAAAGGAAGCTTTCCCCTTAAACCCAAGGCGGGCACCAGTACGATACTCAAAGGGCAGATGATGTATGCCATTGGCAACTAGAGATCAGCAAGCCAAACTACTGAAATATTCACCTCAAAGAGCACACGAGGAACTCCCAGCTCGCTAAGCGAGTTATGAGTTGGGGGGCTAATGTTGTGGGGATCCTTCGAATAGAAGGCTCAGCAAGAAAGGGAGTGGCCCAAAATAAGACAAGGCCACAGAGGGTCTCGCAGACAGGTCACCAAGCATGCGACTACGAAGCTCCAAAAAGTAAGGACAATGGCGAAGTCTCCTCTGTGCCTAGGAAACCGATCAGGTACTTGATGGGCGCTGCCTAAAGTATTCTATTAGCCCGTAGCCCCCCCCAAAATCATACAGTGATTTGCGCAGCATTTATTACTTGTCGTCTAGCATTTAATGCTTGTACAGATGTAATCATAGTTGTATACGAATAAACTAATATTATCTAGTATAACTCCTCCCCATATAAAAAAGAAAGGGGACGGATAGAAAAAAGGGGGGATTCTGAGGCAATTCTTGTAAAGAAAAAAACTCCTTTGAAGAAGATTATACCACTCACCGTGGACATAGGGGTCTAACAGATTTTGGTCGAACCATGATAAAAACTCCTTCTATTCTCCCCTGTCTTCTTTCGAAATATATAGCAGATCCGCATGCATTATACAATAGAATAGCAGCTCAGTCTCTTGAACACTCTGTTGACTAAGTACGAAAATCAACTGTCAACAGGAATGAATTTGTTAAAAGAACATTTACTACAATGGATTTTCGAGCAGTGTTAAGTATAATTTTATTATTATTTAATTCATTTATACAGATTTGATAATTTGTAACATAATATAATAGATTGGCTTAATTGATAGTTTAGATTTTTCCAATTTCTCAAGTATTTTTCATAAATTTACTTGCAAGGATCTAAATCCATTTTAATGCATGTGTAAAGAAAAATAAAAACTATTTATACAGATTAATTATGGACGTTTCTCCAGTGCAATGAACAATCTCGATGGACAAGATGCAGCTCACTTACATATTACCTTTTTACTAACATTGAATGCCTGGGTTTTGATCAATGGAGCTATCCCAATCCTTTCCAATTTGGAATTCTATCTACTTTGATTCACCAAAGCTACTGTCTTAACGTTTTGCAAGCCGAATTAAATAGATTATTGTAATTATTTATCAATAAATCAATGATTTGGATTAGCTTTTATCATTATTATTATTATTATTATTATTGTGTCTCTGTTGGCATTATTTATTTCACGAATATCATACTTTTAAACTATTTTTCTAAAATGTCCTACTTTCTATTATTATTTTATAATTTTTAAACAATTTCTTTATTTAAGAGGACGGGATGAGTGTACTAAATATGATCAATTTGAATTGATCTCGCCAATCAAAATAATAAAGTAATTATAAAATTATAAAATAAAATAAAAATAAAACATTCCAAAAAATAGTTCAAAAAATGTGGCATTCTAGAAATTAAGAATATCAACAAAGACACAATAATAAAAAAGCCATCTGAATTACTATAAATAAATGTGTTATATCATATATAATATTTTGTCAGGTTACGTCATGAAGAGTCTAAGGGTGTGTTTGGCAAAATTAGCTGATAAGTTAGCTGAAAGTTTATAAGTTAAAAATTAGCTGAAAGCTGATAGCTGTTAAGCTAGCTTATTAAGTTAAAAGTGTTTGGTAAAAGTAACTGATAAGCTAGTTGGTATATGTAAAATGACATAAAAGGGTATGTTATATGATTTTAGAAAAATATTTTTTTTTGAAATAAAAAA
>JANHAO010006487.1:0-21285 GCA_026873985.1 Saraca asoca
TTCATCTTAATTATGCATAAATCATAAATATGATCACAATATGCATTCTAAGATGAATATTCAACCTTTAATATCCAAATCCACACACTGCTTAGTCATAGATGTAATAGAGCCCAATCAAATTGACTCTATGGCACCTATATACGACTAATAGATAAAGGGAATAAGATAGTTGCAAATGAAATTTGTCTCAAGTGAATTAGCTAAGCATCCAAATTGAGTCAAATTAAGATATGCTTGAGTCATGATACTTCATGATTGAAGTTGTTGAATTGTATATAGGGGATGGTGTTATAGGGTGCTTATAGCAAATGAAACTAAATCTTAAAAGAAGAAGACAAGTTGTTATGTGTAAAAAACTAGGTGTGCAATCATGATCACGAGTTCAAATTTGATGATTCAAGTAGAATTGCAATTAGAATTGTAGGACTAGAATCTAAAGGCTTCGATTCGACTCAAGAAGATATAATTCAAATTACAATTCTACTAGCCTGAAGTTACAAACCCTCGGAAAGTTCAAAATTGCACATGATCAAGATCAAGATTAAAATCAAAAATAAGATCAAGAAGAGTTAATTTGAATCACACAGAACTAATTCAATTTTCAATTCGAACTGCAAAGCATGAATGCTTACCCTGTTCTTGCGAGCATGATCACAAAAATAGTGTAAAAAGGACAGATTTGAATTGTGAGCCTTGGAGATAAGAGAAATTAGAATCTTTATAGGACATCCCATTGATTTAATAGTTTTCACCTTTTAAAGCACCTACTCAATTTCTAGTTAAATAAATATGATAATTCATTTGGCAATCTATTGGAATGTTTTTGAGATGTTATCAATTAATAGGTTGTTGCCTAGAACTATTTCTATTAATGTGTTTTGATTGTGTGATTGATTTCATGAACTCAATAGTTTATTAGTTCACTTGAGTTGTGAGATTTTCTTTGTTGTATTATCATATATGGTACATGTTAAGTTAATGGTTGCAAAATTAAATGACTAAATAGTAGAATGTTATTATTGTTTGATTGATTTGTGAGTTAGAAATGATAGAGTAATAGAATGATTGATTAGTAGGTTATTATTGTAATGAATATGTTGCACATTAAGTGATTAAGTTGTGAATTATTTGATGTAAATTCTTGAAAGATTCTTCTAGAAACTGACAAATGTAAATTAAAATTGTAAGTGGCCTTATGAATGTGGAAATGATCATTTGAACTGAATTGATATGTGTATCTTGATGAGTTATGTGTGAATTGAAAATTGAATTCATGACGCAAGTTCTTCAAGGAACTTCCAAAAGTATTTTAAATATATATATATATGTATATTTATACTGACATGACCATGAAATCAGTGGAGAGATAAAAGAGAGTTATAATTGTTGGAGTGATAAAGCGAATGGAGTACTGATACTGAATTATAAACTAAGTAGTAAGGTACCTAAAGAAACTTGCTCATGAATTCAACTCTCAATTCATTTGTATGCCTTTAATTGATTAAATTGAAAATGTTTGACTTGAATGCCTTATGTGAAGAGAATGTATTGATTGATCATAATGTCTTTATTGGACTGAAAAATGCCATCTTGGATCCATATTGAAATTGTTTTCAAATGATATTGTGTGCATATAAGTGAGTGGATTTAAGTTTAGTAAATGTTTACTTTTGTTTGAATTCATATGATTCTCGCTGAATTGGTTTACTCTAGCTAGTGTTTTTTTGTTTCCTAGTTATAAATTGGCTAATTGATTGATAAATGTTCATATTCATAAGTCATTGAAGTGATAGGACCTACATGGTGCCATGACATGATAAATGATTGAGTGTAAATTGTGAATTAAAATTGAATGGTATGTGATCAAAGTAGTTGTGTGCTATTGAATGTTAGGTAAACAAGGTCGATTCTATCACCATTTATTATTCTCAAGTAGGAAAAAATTGGAATTGAATTATTAATACTCATTTGCCATAGTTTTAGGATAATAAAATAATTGTTGGAATGTTAGATCCCAAGTGAAATGAAGAATAGCTGAAAGTCACTCTTGCTAATTGATTGAAGTTACAACGTAATAAATTCCTTAAATGTTTAGTATCTATTTTAAATTTTATTTGATGCTGATTGAATTTACCAAAATGAGAGTTTCTTTAGATTATAGATCAACCCACTAGTGAGTACTAATAGTTTAGTCGTAAATAAGGGATGATGGGTAGACTACGCATTGAAAGAATCTTAATAAAACTATTAGGTAGTAACCTTTGAAACATTGAGATTGGCATCCAAAACATATATGATAAGAAATATGAATGTGAAATAGTACATTTGACTAGAAGTAAAAATGAGTAAAGGTGACAATTTGAAAACTTGGAGATAGAAATTTGTAATAAGAAAGTGGGCTTATTATTAGCGAAATTTAACTTATGTGTGAATAGTTGACTTATTAAAATAGCATTTAAAAGTAAATAATAACTCACTTATAGATGTTTTATTGTTAACTTGTCGTGAAGAAAAAAACAAGTTGAGTGGGATATTCTTTTGGTACTTGAATGTATTGGCCTTATTTGAAATCAAAAAGTTGAACACTACAAAAAGAAAAAATTGACACATAGATAGGACAAGAAATGTGACAATTGTGATTACTGATTGACTTTTTAAAGAAATTAACTCTTTTTTTTTTTTATCAAATCTTCACAATGAAAATAGATATAAAGATTAAAAAAAAAAAAGATAAGAAGATATCTGAATTTAGTAAATATGACTTCTCTAGAAACGGCAAAGTATGCTGAAGAGAAAACCTGAAAAAAAAAATATTTGACAATAAAATAGTTAAGTAAAAATAGAAAATGTAGTGAGTTCCAACAGAAGAATAGATGTGGGGAGGAGGTTGCAATGGCATATCGCATTGATGGTTTCTAGTTACCAAAGCCATGTGCGAATTGCTTAAAATCTTTAGAATATGACAGATCATATAATAATGTCTAGAATGGCCCGTTTTCAAAGATATTGAATTCCCTCATCTACTCTTCATATTCGCTTTCTCATTTTCATTTTCCTACAACTACCTCATTCCCCACACTTCAACATATGCAGCTACCAATCAATGCTTGCAGGGTCTGATTTTGGTGGGCTTTCCCTTTATATTTCAATAACTCAAAAATATCGATAAGGTTTCTTCCTTATAATATAATATACATTGAGAAAATAAATCCCCATCCAAGAATTATTGATCTTATATCTTGTAAAATAATTTTAAAGGGACTGAAATGTGTGGAGCCAACCCACTTTGAAGTCACTGCTTATATAAGGAGGTTTCTGTGGTACGGTACAGATAGGTGATTTGCGTCTGGCATATAAATGATTTAGATGCTAGATATTTTGGGTATGTTAGCTCCACATGGTAGACATCTGTAGTGGGACACATGCAATGAAACTATGTAACTAGCTAAAAGCAATTGAGTGGATTTTATTTTATAAAGAAATGCCTTCCTACGTATTAAAATTTTTTTATAAGTTTTATGAAAATTTAATATAAAAGTGTAAAAGGATATAAATTTTTATATAAATTATGTAATTTGTTTATGAAAGGTTATATGTATGTATGAATTTTGTGTATAATAGACAAAAAAAAAATACAACTTCGTTGTTTGAAATTGTATAAAAAATTTAAAAATTTGTTCAATTTTATATAAAAGTTAGGACGTTCAATGAAAAATTGTAAAATGTATACAAATTTTTCAAAAAAGTTGTAAGAGACTTTAACAGTTTTTTTATGCAAGTTTAAATGATAGAGTTGTAACTTTTTATGTATTTATTACACACAAATGTGTACATACTTGCAATCTTTTTGTGAAAAATTACAAGATTATTTATAAAAAGCTATAATTTTTTTATGAATTTTACATTATACTTTCATAAAAACTCATTTACAAGTTTTACGACTTTGTATGAAAGTCTATCATAAAGTTGTAAATTTTTTTTTTACAAAATCTTGTGATTTTTTCACAAAATTTGTAAGTTTATAGGTAATTTATATGTAACAAGAACATAAAAAATTATATTTTCATCATTAAAAGTTACATAGAAAAAATCTTTAAATTTTTTATTTGTTTTTATATTAAACTTACAAATATCGATGAAAATTGCAAAAATTATAAAAATTTTATGTAAAAGTTGCATTCAATACACATATCAAGCGTAATTCACAAAATTTTGCAGTAATCAAATTCAATCTCTTTTTTTCTCACTTCCAAAGATTTGTACCAAGCAAAATTCATTGTTATTGTTGAGTTTCTTCTTGTTATGTTTCAAGACTCTATTGAGTAGCTTTTATCATATTAGTATTTACTGTTAACATTTTTCTTAATAAATTATCTTAATTTTCAATTATTAAAGGATGTTATTTGATTTACTTTGTGATAAGATGAAAATTTTTCTTTAAGTCCTATTAAGTGGATTTCAAACGTAAATGACAGCACTTCTACAATATTTCTTTATTTTTAAGATTTATTCAATGACATGAAAATAAACTAGAGGTTTATAAAAAAAAATTGTTTTGAAAAGTAAATTATCCCTTATGGATAGTTATTCACATGTTCTATTTTAAATACTACATAAATGAAGATTTAATTAAAGGTGTGTCCAAATGATTTTTACTTATTAAATATTTATAATTATTATAAATATTTAAAGTTTCTTACTTCAAATAAAACTAGAATTATTTTGGAGTAATTTATGTCATCATCTAGTGTTTTATTGACATAAATAAATAAATAAAAATAATAATATAATAGGATATATATATATATAGGGCCAAGGAGCCTTTTTCTTTATTTTCCTCCTCTTATTTGAAAAGCTCCAGTTATCTCCCTTCTTCTTCTACTTCTTTTTTGCAAAGCAACACCAATAGTAACCTCCAAGGGTAGCTACAGCAATTTCTAGCACCGCCTATTGTCACCAACCTGTCTCTCACCGCAATGCCATCGTGAAGCACCATGTGTAGCTTGAGAGGCTGAGCAACTCATTGCAGTAAGGAAAAACCAGTTGTTGCCCTATTTGTAGTAAATTGGTTCAACCATTATGCATCATTGGAGTTTCTTGCTCTTTTCTTGGAGATGGGTAAGTGTATCTCCATCTCCAAATTTCAACTTTCTTCATAGTTTTGTTAGTGAATCAAAATGATACCCATCAAACCTAGCTTTCATTTTATTGAACAGAAAATTCGTGGAGTTATTTTCAACTGTTCTTAGTGAAATTGAAGGAAGATGTTAGTAAAATCCATCCCAACTAGAGAAATCCTAAAAAGGTTTAAAATGGTGTGGCTGGATTCTCCTACTTGGGAGGGTCTATCTTCTATCTAAGGAGTTGTTTAAGGTGAGTAAGCCACTCACTCTTCTCATACTTGTAAGATGTCTATTTCTCATTGTGGCTGGTTGTAGGTTGACTATATAGATATTTTCTTATCATTTGGCTTATTGCAATTATCTAATGAATATGTTGGAGTTGTATCATATATGTGTTTATGTATGCAATAAGGAGATGTGTTTAACTAAAAACCAAAGTGTGAAAATGTGAGATTGCATAAATATATGAATATGGTAATATGTACAAAAATGAAATAAGGATTGGAATTAGCAAAGATATCTAATTGAAAGATGTAATTATTAAACTTTGGGTTAGTTGGAATGAGTGATAAGGGAAATAAGATGGTTGCATATGAAATTTGTCTCAAGTGAATTAGCTAAGCATCCAAATTGAGTAGGATTAAGATATGCTTGAGTCATGATACTTTATGATTAAAGTTGTTGAATTGTATATAGGGGATGGTGTTATAGGGTAGTTATAGCAAATGAAATTAGATCTTTAAAGAAGAAAACTAGTTGTTGTGTGTAGAAAAATTAGGTGTGCGATCATGATCACGAGTTTGAATTTGATGATTCAAGTAGAATTGTGATTAGAATTGTGGGATTAGAATCTAAAGACTTTGATTCGACTCGAGAAGATATTGTTCAAATTACGATTCTGCTTTCCTGAAGTTATAAACCTTCGAAAAGTTCAGAATTGCACACGATCAGGATTGCGATTTGTATCGAAAACAGGGTTAGGAAGAGTTAATTTGAATCGCACATAACTAATTCAATTTTCAATTCGAATTGCAAGGCATCAATGCTTGCTTTGTTCCTACGAGCATGATCATGAAGATAGTACAAAAGGGGAAGATTCTAATTGTGAGCTCCGGAGATGAGAGAAATTAGAATCCTTGTAGGACATCTCATTGATTTAATAGTTTTCACCTTTTAAAACACCTCAAGAACTCAATTTCTAGTTAAATAAATATGATAAATCATTTGGCAACCTATTGGAATGTTTTTGAGATGTTATGAATTAATAGGTTGTTGCCTAGAACTTTTTCTATTAAGGTGTTTTGATTATATGATTGATTTCATGAACTCAATTGTTTATTAGTTCACTTGAGCTGTGAGATTTTCTTTGTTGTATTATCGTATATGGTACATGTTAAGTTAATGATTGCAAAATTAGATGACTAAGTAGTAGAATATTGTTATTATTTGATTAATTTGTGAGTTAGAAATGATAGAGTAATAAAATGATTGATTAGTAGGTTATTATTGTAATGGATGTGTTGCGCATTAAGTTATTACGTTGTGAATTATTTGATATAAATCCTTGAAAGATTCTTCTAGAAACCAACAAATGCAAATTAAAATTATGAGTAAGCTTGTGAATATGGAATTGATCATTTGAATTGAATTGATGTACGTATCTTGATAAGTTATGTGTAAATTGAAAATTAGATTCATAAAGCAAGTTCTTCAAGAAACTCCCAAAATTATTTTAAATATATATATATATATTTATACTTACATGACCATGAAATCGATGGAAAAATAATGGAGAGTTATAACTGTTGAAGTGAAAAAGTGAATGGAGCACTGATATTGAATTATAAACTGAGTGATAAGGTGCCTAAAGAAACTTGTTCATGAATTCAACTCTCAGTTCATTTGTATACCTTTAATTAATTGAATTGAAAGTTGTTGATAGCATTTTTTGGGCTGGAAAGAGGCCCAGCCGAAGGAGCCTTCTTCAGCCAAAGCCAGTTAGGCACGTAGATCGAGGAAGAGACAGTCAACAGGGGACTGATTGATGGAGAGCCTGCAAGAGCTGAATGGCAGCCTTAGCCTTTCGTAGATAGGCTCTGTGTAATAGAAAATGAGAGGAGCTCATTTTGAGAGAGGAGGGCATCCTGAGAGAGAGCATCCTGAGAAAGAGAGAGAGAAGAGTGAGCTCAGAGTGAAGAGAATGAGCCATGGAGCTCATTAGAGAGAACTCTTGTAAAACTGTGTACACAGCAAACATTTTCCCAATAGTAACACGCTACCGTGGACGTAGGAATCCATACAAAGGATTTTAGCCGAACCACGTTAAAAAAGCTTGTATTATTCTTCTTCTTCCTCTCAAATCTACACAAAGTTGCAGGATAGGAGTCCACCGAATCTCTTTCCGTTGGCTGAAGTTTGGGTCCTCCGTACGAACCAAATTTTGACGTCAACAAAAGTGTTTGACTTGAATGCCTTATATGAAGAGAATGTATTGATTTGAACGTAATGTTTTATTGGACTAAAGAATACTATCTTGGATTCATATTGAAATTGTTTTCAAATGGTATTGTGTGCATATAAGTGAGTGGATTTAAGTTTAGTAAATGTTTACTTTGTTTGAATTCATATTATTTTCATTGAATTGGTTTACTCTAGCTAGTGTTTTTTTGCTTCCTAGTTGTAAATTGGTTAAGTGATTGATAAATGTTCATATTCATAAGTCATTAAAGTGATGGGACCTATGTGGAACCATGAAGTGATAAATGATTATGTGTAAATTGTGAATTGAAATTGAATGTTATGTGATCAAAGTCATTGCATTTTATTGGATGTTAGGTAAATAAGATTGATTCTATCACCATTTATTGTCCTCAAGCAGAAAAAGATTGGAATTGAGTTATTAATACTCAATTGCCATAGTTTTAAGATAATAAAATAATTGTTGAAATGTTAGATCCCAAGTGAAATAAAGAATGACTGAAAGTCATTCTTGCTAATTGATTGAACTTACAAAGTAATAAATTCCTTATATGTTTAGTACCTACCTTAAATTTTATTTGATGCTGATTGAATTTACCAAAATGAGAATTTCTTTATCTTATGGTATCAACCCACTAGTGAGTACTAATAGTTTAGCCATAAATAAAAGATGATGGGTAGATTACACATCGAAAGAATCTTAATGAAACTATTAGGTAGTAGCCTTTGAAAAATTGAGTGACATTCAAAAGATGTATGATAAGAAATGTAAATGTGAAATAGTACATTTGACCAAAAGTAAAAATGAGTAAAAGTGACAATTTAAAAACTTGGAGATAGAAATTTACAGTAAGAAAGTGGGCTTATTATTGGCAAAATTTAACTTATGTGAATAGTTTGATTATTAAAATAGCAATTGAAAACAATTGGTATGGTTCACTTGAAAATCACTAGGTGTGAATTTTATAAGTAAATAGCTAACTTTCTTTCAATTGTTTTATTGTTAACTTGTCATGAAGAAAAAAATAAGTTGAGATGAGATATTCTTTTGATACTTGTATCCAGTTTGGAAGAGCTATAATAGTATAGGGTTATAACTAAATTTTTCCTCCGAGTTATTGGAATAAATGAGTAAATAAAGAATATTTGGTAGAACGGTAAATGAAAGATGAGTTGGGACGAGTTGGGACTTAAGAGTATGAATATTGTGCTATGTTCATTGTTTGATAGTGGTGGATTAATTAAGAGGATCATTTAAATTATATATTGATCTTCGTTAGTTCATGTATTATTGTAATTTATTAAGGTTATATATTAGTACTTTTGATAACAGTATAATTATTTATTATAATAAGTTGTTTTCAGAGTAAGTGATTTTACTTACTAAATTTCATTAAAACTCACTATATCTTCCTTGTAAAAAAAAATGCTTTAGGTTGTAAATTGATGTTGTCTCAAACACTCAAAGACTACTTTGGCTAGAAAGGATGACACAACGCTTGGAGAAATCGTTGACAGTAAGCAGTTTCATGTATGTATGCATTAGGTCATTGTGTTTACACACACATATTAATGTTTGTCAAAAATTGAGATTTATACGAAGAATTTTGATATTAAAAAATAGGTCATACGGATTGAATTATATTAAAATTTATTAAAAAATTTTCTGTTAGTGAATCAAAATTATAAACATTTTGAAAAAAAATACTAATATTTTTTTTAAAGTTTAACATGTAATAAGCATTGAAAAAGTGAATAAGGCTTATAGGTGAATGCCATTGGATATCTACCTACGTCAATCAATCGCATTCCAAAAATTTAGAGCATGAGACTTCTATACTCCACATCTCTCAACCAGTTGATTACTTGAATAAATTTATGATTTATAATTACTTAAAGTAATATCATATACAACAAAAATGACATGGAATTCTCCATTAAATGCAATAATTTTCTCCAATCTTAAACATTTTGGATTTTCTCTTTTTTTTTTTTATTTTTATTTTATAATTTTTTAAATTACAAAGATCTAATTATTAAAAATAGAATAAACATGTAAATAAATAAATAGAGAAATTTAACCTTCATACTAACAGAGCAAAATCATCACTACAAATACTCTCTCGCCAAAACGTACACGCTTTTGACCCTCTCCCATGACAACATCTTTTTACACAAGTTTTATAGAAAATAATATATAGAAATACTTCAATATCCCCACCGATATTCATCATATAGAAATCTTCAACATGTCCATCACCAAATTCTCCATCATCCGTAAAGCAACTTCTGCAGAGCAGTTAATCTTCAAGCCACTTTCTTCTGCAAAACCAGAAAAAAAATTAATATACTCACGTTCAGAATTATTACCACCAACTTCTTTTATTCAAAGTACTGATCAATTAATTTTACATTTCTATCCCTTCACAACTTTTCTTGCAAATATAAAATCAAAAACTTGGAGTCACTGTCTCCTCTAAACCTGCCTAGTCGGAGAGAAGTAGAAACAAGAGTGTAGCTGGATCCTGTCATATCAGGACCCACACTTTAAATTTGCATGTCTTATTAGCAAATTATTATATTTTCATAAATATATTTATTTATTTTAAAATTTGACGTAATTTTAATTACAAATAAAGTTCTAGAGAGAAGAGGGGGGGTAAGAAAAAGAAAAGGTACCATAGAAAGATGGTGGTTGATGTTTGGGAAGCTTGAGAGGGCATGAGGAAAGTGGAAGCACAGGTAGTTTTTGGCAGTTGCAGATCTCAACCATGTAACTATCTGGGTCATGGAAGAAGAGTTGATCAACTTGGATTCCACCATCTTCCACCACTGCAGTCACATACTCAATGTTCATTGCCTCAAGCTTCCTCATTATCAGCTCCATGTCTGAGCATTGGAATGATATATGATTATCTTTGGGGTTGATCTTTGATTTCTTCACAGGAACCTTGTCTGACTCTGACTCAAGTAGGTGAATGCCAATTCCATAGTTGAATAGCCTAAAACATAATTCACGTTTCCTTGATCAGTAAAAATGTTAAACAAGCTAAAATTAATTTACACAATTGCAAGTGTGATTTTTAAAATGTGGTTTAATTTTTAATTTTTATAAATTCAAAATTTGTCTAATTATAAATCATAAAAAACTTTGATAATATTTTAATTTTTAAAATAAATGTGATTGAGATTTCTTGAAAAGATTTTAGAAACACAAAAAGAGGGAATTTTATATTTTCCTTTTTAAGAAATGGAAGAAGGGCAGGTATGCGTAGCATAGCCAGAAGAAAAACCAGGAAGGTATGACCTGGACGCACGTGGTAGTTGGAAAGAAAGATGCAGACCCAAAGCCTTTTACAGTGAATAATAATTGTACCAAAAAGATATTAAATTTCAATTTGAAAGGTGTATTAAATGGACATATAACATAATTTAAGGTTAATCACTTAATTTATTTTAAATTAGATGATAAAATATGCTTCTTTTCATTTTTGTTTCTTATTTTCTAAAAAATATATATAATTTTGTCATTATAGAAATTTCATAATCTTGATGCAAGATTTTAGAGAAAAAATTTTGAGTCTCACTTTAAAAAAAAAAAAAAACAATTATTGCAAACGCAATATTGAGCACATTTTAAAACCCTGGAAGTAGCATTAATTCTTTATACGGATGTGCCATGAATGGCTCTGTCTGGATTATTAATTGTTATGAAATGCTTCAGGTGTTTGCCCCGTGAGCTTCACTTTGGATTTATTATAACTTATATGGTATGTGAATGTGCATGACAAGTTGTAAGCTACACTAACATTTTTCACATCAAAACATAATGTAAATTAAAATACTTAATCAATTTAATTACGATATATAACATCATAGTTCGATTTTAATAACGGGGGTCATTTTTATTTTATAAAAATCCTACTGCTTTTTCAGCAATCTATAATTAATAAAAAGTACATTGACAAATGCATAATAGAAACAGAAGCTATTTTCTTATATTATTATAATATTATTATTTTATTCATCACAGAATATGTAGATAAAATAAAATTTCATTATTTATATAAATAGATAAATAAATAAATAAATAAGAAATTTCCTTGGTAAACAATATTTTCCAGCCAAAAAGATATATATTCTAAACGCCGGTAAAAGTAAAGCACTAATCTGTGCCTTGTAAACAAATTTTTTAAATTTTTTGCGTAAAAAAAATTAGCAGATGAGATTTCAAAACATCATCAAACTTCAAGAAAGAACAAGGCATTAAATCAGTGTATCATTAACTATTTAATTGCTAACATTCTAGGAGACTTTATTGTATGATGTTTTGGCAAATAAAAGTGAGCACTCCTTAATTGTAAAACCACAGCAAAAGAAGCAGGCAAAATCAGATTCAATATAATTATACTTATATTTTTTAGTTTTAAAAATATATATTTATTTTGCGAAAAGATAAATATATGTCTGAAATAAAAAAAAAATACAAAAATATAAACATAATTTTGTGAGTTACCAAAGAGGATAAACACATACCAAGCTCCTTCAAATTGGAAAGAAGCAGGTCTCTTGATGAGCTGAAATCCGAGGACATCCTCATAGAATCTGACAGATTCACTCACACTCCTGCACACAAATGACACATGGTTGAGAGACAACAGAGGCAGAGAAGAAGATGACGAGATTGTCTCTACTACTTCCACTTTCACGATCTCTCCCACTTTGCCCATCTCTCTCTCTCTCTCTCTTTCAAACTAAGAATGAAGTGATGAGGTTGAAGAAGAATGTCTGAAAGTGAGAATTCTTGTTGCTGCAATGGTGAGGAAGGAAGCCATACCACAGAGGTTTATATAGAGAAAGAAATGGATTTTACGGTAAAAATAAAAAAAATGACGGAGAGAATCATTACAAAATACCTGTCAGTGTTGGTTCCTACGTGGCATTATTATCAACAAAATGTGTTCCACGTTGTAATTAATACTCCTATTCTCTCCTGCTTACGCGTATATTATTATTATCATTATTTTTGTTGGCTGAGCGCTTTTAGTCATTTCCTACGTCAATTGATAATTTGGCCGCAAGTTTAGGTACAATAAAAATATTTTCAATTAATATTAATATCTTAGATTTATGAAGTCAGTGAATGAGATGTTCTGTCTTGTATTGGATTTTTGTAAAAAAAATATATATTTATGACATATGTTGCTAATCTGATTTCTGGGTGACTTAATTTTTTAAGCTTATTTAATTGAATACAAAATAATAGAAAATATTTTCTATGTTCAAGTGTTTCATTCAAATTTTATTTTTTATATAATAAGTTTAAAGGGATTAATGAAGCAATATTGACCACTAAATGGGAGAACAAGAAACAAGTAACTAATAAGATAATATTGTCCCCATTTTTTAAAACATCCAAAGATCAACTATAGTTTGCATACCTTATAGGACAAGTTAAATTATATATAATTTTATAAGTTTTGGAATGAAGTCATCAAATATAGAATTAGTATTAATTTATATAAGATACAAGCTTTGAAAAGTCATTAAAATAGAATTAGTATTCATTAATCACCCACTACAATTAAAAATCACTGACAAGAAATGTGGCAAATGAGAAGCATTATTTACCAAAAAAAAAAAAAAAGAGCTGTATTAATTTTACACGGACATACGTAAGATTATTCAGTAGAATCGGTCAAATTTTAGAAAATAAAATAATAATTGAAGCCAGTCACAAGACCCACAAGCATGTGAGTGAAATCCAAACTGTCCAGCCTGTAAAGCACATATGTTAAATAATTATGAAAATGAAGGGTCAGAATTTTTATTTGAAGAAAAATAAGTATTAAAATTTTATAAAATATATACACGTAGGAAGATATTAAATTTGTTTTTTGGAGCAAGCGAGAGGCGGTCCACCCTCCCAACCAAACCTACATTAGCAATTATTGAGCTGTACCGACAGTATGCACTCAGGTGTTCATGAACTATTACTTTAGAAATCTTAATCTTAATTTAAGTAAAAAAAATTATCTTAATTTCCTTGATTATTGAGTAATTAAGTATCGGTATTTTTTTAAAGAATTAGGTCAACTTTAATTCATTATTTACAACTAACCCAACCCTGGCTGCAAAGTACATGCACGGGCTGTTTTCGTTGTCAGTATCATTGACATATATGCACCTTTATACAGAAAAGTAGAGTGAGTAGTAAATTTCAAGAGTTACTTACTTCACACAATAAATAAATTATGTTGAGAAGTTAAATTTTTTTTTAAAATATAAGTTTATGTTTGAAATTCTTAAAAATTACTAAAAGTTAAACATTATATAATTAATACTAAGAAAATTAGTTTTGATGTGATGTTTAATTTAATTATAAATTTTTTAAAAAATATTATTAAAATGATTAAAATATTTTATAAAAAATTATATTCTTTTATTAAGATAATGAATAAATTTTTAAAAATATATTTTTATAATTATTTAAATTTTATCAAAATAATTTTATATTTATATTTCTTTAAAAATACAAGAAATAAAATTTATTTAAAGAAAATGAATAAATAATTTCTTATATTTTATGAAAAATAAAATTTTTTAAAAGTATAATTTACCTTGATTTTTGAATGTTCCAATCAAACAATTTAAATATTTTTCAATTCCTGAAAAGTTATCCGTTTCCAAAAATTTTCTTCGAAGAATCCACGGTGTATTGTCCATTCTTGTACCCTTTAATGAAGTTGATTTTGCAATTTATTTATGTTTTAATAAGCGCATGTTGTTTGTTTCATATTATAATGTTAATGTCCAATGAATTTATGATATCTAATCCAATAATTTAAGATATAAGAAAATCTTAAATATTATAAGATACTTATAATGTATTAAATACTCATAGTCATAGCTAAGAATAGTTTTACTTATACTACAATAATTCATTTATTTTTATAACAATGATATGATTTATATCGAATTGACTTACATACTTTTATACAAATAAAATCAATTTAAAGAATATATGATATACAAGTAACTATAAAGAGAATTGTGAATGATATACAGCAAAGCAGCATTGCAAGTAGTATTTTTTTCATTAGTAATTTATTCTCTGTACGAAATAAAAATTGTTTGATTTTTTTTAATAGAAATAATTTTAATTTATTTCTAAATAGAAAATTTTGATATCTAGTTAAAATCTTGCAAGTAAAAGTGGGATAACGTGGAGTTGGAATACCAAGTGTGAAAGAAGGGCTTTAAGCTTTGAAAAAGGTACAAGTCCGTATACGTAGATAAGAAAAAATGGACAGAATATAAACGTGCTGTGAAAGTTATTGTGAAATAAGCAAAACGCAAGCCATGGGTGTGAATCTGCAGAGAGAAGGTTGAATTCTTCTAATAAGCGTTCATATTGCTTAAAGATTAGAAATTAATTAAATCATCACTGGAGTTGGATATTTGATGTGTTAGAAATTTTGGGTTTATGGGAGAAAACGGCTTAAAATGCTATAAAATAAGACAAGACAAACATCTTCCAACAAACCTTATTTATTTACATATTTGATTACAAGGAAGCCATCCTTAACCAAAGCAATAATCATTGTACGGAAGGACCTTCCAACTGCAAATGAATCCTGCATAATATAAAATGATTAATGAACAACCAAAGTTATCCAATAAGCATGGTTTTAATTTTCAATTACCCAAATTCTTAATTTGATACTTCCTTTTCAATATCCAATAAGCATGATTTCTTAAGATCATCAGTCTATCACCGATAATCTCTATTGCATGTCCCTTCACATCAGATCTCTGTTTCCGTTGACCTTCTCAAGAAAGAAACTAATGGCTCAAATCGGCTGAGTTATTTGCCGAATTTACAAGTACAGACACCAAATTCCCACCGCATAATGTACCTGCAAACACGCTCAAAGTTGAACACCATCTGTTCTTGCTATTGTGTTTTGCGGTTCATAGAAGTCAGGAACCCCATGCACAAAACATGGAAATTACATAAACATCCTTTATAAAATTTTAACAATGTGGTTGCTATTCACGGGCGGGTTTACATTGGGCCCAGTGGGGCTTCAAGTTTTTTTTTTTTTAAAAAGAAATATAATAGAAGAATTAATTTAAAATTTTGATAGGACTAATAAGTTTTAATATAAATATGCCTAAATTTCAGGGGATAAATTAAAAATTTTCCATTTTATTTATAAATTAAATTTTTCCTGCAAGTTGATCAGCATCTCTTCCTCATTTCAAATTTTTTTCAGAATCAGAAGCTTCTGTCACTTCCCACCAGCACGATGCAACGCACGAAGTTGATTTCTCCTCGTCGTTCGAACTTGGAGCCCATTCGTGCCAACTGATCCGGTGACTTCCGGCCTCCCTCCTCCATTACTAGCCGACAGGGTCACAGGTCGAATCCTGATTCCATTGTTCACGTCGCATCATGCCTATCTTTTTCAGTTTCTACGGTGGCCAGCGACGTTCACGGCTAGCTTTCAATCTTCCCGAATCCCGACAACCCAGTCCCCATTGACTGTAAATCCTGCGTCCGCCACTGTTGTCATCGGATTCTCAAACGGAGTTTTGTTTTTGATTCATTGCGCCATGAAGCAAAGTACCTCAAATACTGATTTTTAGCACATGCAATCTCCCTCCCTGTATTAATTATAGAAGTAATGGACGTACAGTAGAGTGCCATTAAGCAAATATTCTATCCAACTTCTCCCGTAGGTGAATTTTCTTGTCAGGCGAGAGACAAACACTTACAATAGTTTTTACCAGTAAAAAATTCTTACTTGGACTTGATTTATTATGAACCCAAAGGAAAGATAAACACAGTGAAAAATGCAGGTTCACATGTCATGGACTCTTGCAAACATTATGTCTCTCTCTCTCTCTCTCATAAGGTCAAGGTCCATGACAAACTAGATTTACACAAGAATTTCTCTATTGTGAAACTCAATTTATGCTTGTCTCCATCTCTATCTCTACCCAAGAATAAGATAGAATATCTAGCTATAAAAGGATGGATTAGAACTTTCCATGATTCTAAGAGCATCTCCAATGGGTGGTTCTTAAAAATTAAGAATTCATATAGTGACTGTATCACTATAGTGTTTAATGGGTTGCTTCTATAAGAATATCTTTACAATAATAGTGGATTGTTTATATAAGCAACGATGCTTAAAAGTTAAAATAATAATTTTCCAATTGTGCAACCTTTTTTACATCGTTAGCCAGCAATTTTTTTACTCTTTTTTTACTATTAAGTATTGTGTTATATACAAAAATGTCCTCGAGAACTCGTAAGCCTCGGGTGCACCAAAGGCACTCAGTGAGCTTCGCTTCGCTCATCAAAAAGTGGCACAGTGAAGTTGTCCCGGCATCATCCTACGAAACAAGCCTCGCCTTGCGAGGCAGCGAGACTATGAAGTAGCGAGGCAGCAAGGTCATTCAGATACATCCCTCGAAGCGAGCCTCCCCTCACAAGGTAGCGAACCAGCGAGAAGATCGCAAGACCAATTCGTCAAGCAGTCAATCACCCTGCTCGAGCCCGCTACCTCGCTTCAACAACACCAAGCTCACTACAGAAGGTCCCATGACGCCCTCGAGTCAGGAATTTCAGCTCGGGATGCCCAGCACCTCACTTGGCGCAATAGCATCAAGCAGCAGACGCCGACAAACACAAGTCTACAGCCAACCTAAGGGGGCCTACTCTGCAGCTTACATTCAGCAACGATCAGATTGTAGCCTGTTTGCTATTCTTTTCATTTATAGCTTGATGTAAAACAACTGTAACTTGTTATTAATGCATGGAACTCCTCCTTCCTCTATAAATAGGAATGCATTGTTAGAAGAGGAGAAATGCCAAACTCTGTAAGCAGAAACTCTGCTAAAATCATTTCTCATTACATTAATAAAATCTCTGCCATGGACATAGGGTCCGGTGCTGCCCAGATTTAGCCGAACCACGTTGAACTCGCTATCTCTCCATCCCTTCTTCCTCTCGGTCTATCTTCTTCTGCACTTCGGAAGTAGTATTGGATCTTTGAGCTCCTCCCCATTGGTTGAAGTTTGGGCCTTTGGCACGAACCAAATTTCACCGTCAACATTTTGACACCATCTATGGGGATCCATATGCTCTTTGAAGTCTCCGTTGCAGCCTAACAATGGCCAAAGGAAGAACAATTCGGAGCTCAACCACTCCCTCCCTCCAATCGATAGACACTCCCGTCATGGGGGCTCACCAATAGTCTGCTGCTGCTCTTGAGACTCAAGAGACTCAAAAGGAATCTCATGAAGATCATGATAGCCAGCAACTAGGGGGCTCTCAATGAGCAGGAAACTCTACCCCTCAATCTGAGACGCACGACCAGACAATGGAGGAAGTCCTCCACAAGCCCGAACGGCTAGAAGGGCATCCGCAGCTCTCATACGGCCAATTTTCCCAAAACTTTGTGAATGATTTTTCTGCCAACTATGACCTTTGGTCTAGTTAAGGTCCCCCGGAGCTCAATCCAGAGAAGAATTGACGAAAATTTAGCCAGTTGAGCTGTTGGCTCATTGAGATACCGAGGCACTAAAAAACACTCGTTGTGCCAACGCGTCTTCATGCCCATTGAGGTGCGAAGGCACTAAAAAACAATCACTTTGCCAGCACAGCTGCGTGCTCGTTGAGGTGCGAAGGCACTAAAAAATCACTTTGCCAGCACAGCTGCTTGCTAAGGTGTAGAGACACTAAAAAACACTTGCTTTGCCAGCGCGGCTTCGTGTTCACTGAGGTGCAGAGGCACTAAAAAACACTTATTTAGCCAGCGCAGCTTCGTGCTCGCTGAGATGTGGAGACGTTCAAAATAAACTCATTTAGCCAATAGAGCTGCGGGCTCGCTGAGACGTGGAGACGTTCAAAATAAACTCATTTAGCCAGCATAGCTTCGTGCTCACTGAGACGTGGAGATGTTCAAAATAAACTCATTTAGCCAACGTAGCTTCGTGCTTGCTAAGACGTAGAGACGTTCAAAATAAACTCATTTAACCAGTAGAGCTGCAGGCTCGCTGAGGCGTGAAGACGCTCAAAACATACTCGTTTGTGCCAGCGCAGCTTCGTGCTCGCTAAGGTGCGGAGGTACTAAAAAACACTTACTTTGCCAGCGCGGCTTCGTGCTCGCTGAGGTGCGGAGGCACTATTAAATACTTAACACTAGCATGACTTTGTGATCGCTAAAGCGTAAAGAATTGACGAATCAATTATTCGCCTAAGGCAACAGAATTATCTCGCAGCTCCCTTGCAAACCCTATTAAGTCGTAGCTCTCATGCGCATTTATCAGTTTGGCCACAAACTAGCACAAAACGAACGGCAATGCCACACCAACGGTCAAGAATGGCAAACAAAAGAAAGTATGGCCTAAAGCAGAATGGAAAGACATCTGACATAGCACTTCGGTCAAGGGAGGACACTGACTGAAGATACGAATCAAGCTTCGAAAACTTGCAACTCCCAGTCCGGAAAGCAAACCGAGAGTTGGGGGACTTATGTTATATACAAAAATGGCCTCGAGAACTCGTAAGTCCTAGGTGCGCCAAAGGCACTCCGCGAACTTCGCTTTGCCCATCAGAAAGTGGCACAATGAAGTTGTCTCGGCATCATCCTACGAAACAAGCCTTGCCTTGCGAGGCAGCGAGGTTACGAAGTAGCGATGCAGTAAGGTCATTCAGATACATCCTTCGAAGCGAGCCTCGCCTTACGAGGCAGCGACCCAGTGAGAAGATCACAAGACCAGCTCGTCAAGCAGCCGATCACCCTGCTCGAGCCGGCTACCTTGCTTCAGTAGCACTAAGCTCGCTACAGCAGGTACTCATGATAGCCCCCGAGCTAGGAATTCCTGCTCGGGACACCTAGCACCTCGCTTGGCGCAACAGCATCAAGCAACAGACGCCGACAGATACAAGTCTATAGCCAACCTAAGGGGCCTACTCTGCAGTTTACATTCAGCAACGATCGGATTGTAGCCTGTTTGCTGTTCTTTTCATTTATAACTTGATATAACACAACTGTGGCTTGTTATTAATGCATGTAAATCCTCCTTCCTCTATAAATAGGAATGCATTGTTAGAAGAGGAGAGATGCCAAATTCTGTAAGCAGAAACTCTGCTAAAATCATTTCTCATTACATTAATAAAATCTCTGTCGTGGACGTAGTGTCCGGTGCCTTCCGAATTTAGCCGAACCATGTTAAACTCGCTGTCTCTCCATCCCTTTTTCCTCTCAGTCTATCTTCTTCTGCACTTCGAAAATAGTATTGGATCCTTGAACTCCTCCCCATTAACTGAAGTTTGGGTCTTTGGCACAAATCAAATTTCATCGTCAACATATTATTTGTCAGCATGATAAATATATGCATTGTATTTCTTTTTCATTTTTTTCGATTTGCATAATATGTTTTACGATTGAGTTTAATATAAAAAAAGTTTGACTTATATTTCATATTGAAAATAAACATAATGTTTTTTCTTTTAGTAATGCTTTGATGCATATTTGATTGTTAAAAAAAAATTTATATCTTTTTTTACAGATAAAAATCTTTTATAAGATTATGCACTCAACTTCTAAAAAAAAAAAATTAATTAAAATAAATTTATTATATTTATACTGTTAGCAATCCAACAATTTTATTTAAATTATATAATATTATATATTTTTCATCATTTTTAACTTATTATAATAAAAAGAATTTAATTGAAATAAATTTATTATATTTTTAATATATTTTAAACTTTTTTTATGTATTTATTACCTTAAAATTAAAATATAAATAAGTTAATATTTTAAGTTAAAATAAAAATAAATATAAATAAAATATAAAGATGTAGGATAACTTATAGGACTCATTTGATAAATTTTTTAGAATTGGATCATTAGAGTGGAAAATTATTTAAAATAGTATAAAATAAAAAATGATAATATGATATAATGAAACTCAAAAAGAAGAATTAAGCAACTCCGAATCACTGGAGATGCTATGAGGAACAAAGAAGAGATCCCTATTAGAAGAAAGAGGAACGTGTGTTCTAAACCTTAATCCTGGAAAAGTGAAAGGTGAGAAATTTAAAAAATTAAGCACCACGGGACATTTTTATTCTTGGCATTGCTTTCTTCATCTGACGAGAACGCTCTTTAGCTTCTTTCTTTCGAATAGCCTCTGCGATGAGCTTTGCCTCAGCCTCCTCCATCATCTTTCTCCTTTCCGCCTTTTTTCTCTGCAAGGCTTCTTGCCGCGCATTCTGAAGTTCCTTTTGTGCTTCTTGAGCAGCCTTTTGTCGGGCAGCCTCTGTCTTAGACCGAGCCTGCATTATGCACATCAGAGTCAATCAGGACCATATACTTCACCATAAACTAAAAGCTGCAAGTAAATTAGAAAAAAGATAAACCAACTCACCTGAGAACTTAGTTTATATCGTCCAATCAAATCAATATAATAAGGTACAAGAGCCACCAGCCTAGTCATATCAGCCATGTTCTTAGCGCTTGGAAGCGCAAACTTGAAAACCAATACCTTCTTGTGGATACCTGGGTGTTGGTCGGAGAAATGCACTGAAATGAAACCTTTCCCATATTTTTCAAAAGCTTTGTCACCAAAAACCTGCACCATATCAATTAATAGCTTA
>JANHAO010006488.1:0-21285 GCA_026873985.1 Saraca asoca
GCTTTGGACTTCCTTGTCTTCTTCTCTTTGTGAGTCTTCATCTGAGCCACCATAGGATTTGCTGGCAATGGGGGCACCTCATAGTGTTCCTCTATAGCTTCCCAAAGATCTAACGCTTTCAAATAGACTGTCATTTTAACAGCCCAGGCTTGATAGTTTTCACCATCAAAAATTGGTGGTGAAATTTGGGAGAAATTGGTTTCAGTTTCCTTTCTTGAAGGTGATTGTGCTTATGACTTTTTGGTTTGTTATATTTTGGGTTTATGTTTGGATTCACTCAACTCACAGGTCCCTCAAGAAGAAAGCTCTGATACTAATTTATTGATCTCAAAGGATAAATAATATTAATTGCATACCTCTATATATAGAGCAAGAGTTCAACAGAAATATAATTTATCCCTTATTCTTAGGTATAACTAATAACCTTTCTAATATTAAGTTACACAGAATATAAAATAAACTTATCCCTTATTCTTAGGTATAACTAACAACCTTTCTAATATTAAGTCAAACAGAATTCAAAACAAACTTTAACAAAATCTTATGGTCTTGATCAAATGGCAGCTTTTTAGATACATTTTTAACAAATACAACAGAGTGATGCTAGCCACATGCATTCAAAGAATTGCTTCGTATCGCATTTGTTCGCAGGCGTTTACTGGTTTTTGTTAAAGCGCGTTAAAGAGGGTTATCTATGAACTTACATTGGAAGCACATTTTTACGCAGCAAATAAGATTCACTTCAAAAAGTTGTCCAATCTCTTTCTCCCTTTTTGTTTTTTTTTGTTTTTGAGTGAATTTGATTAAAACGTATTATTAAAGAGGTATATCTGCACGTTACCTCAAAAACATATCTTTAATAAGTAATTAAGATCAAATCCAAAAAAGTATCAAAATTTGCCCTTTATACACCTAAGTAAAAACGTGTTTTTGCTTATTATGGCCATTTTTTTTTCTTTCTCTTCCTATCGCTAGTGTACATCAGGGGTTTGATCACCGTTATAAATATATTTTTTATAATTTTAAAATATTAAAAGATGGGTGGTTGAAGAAAGAAGTCGAGCACCAATGAGGAGCTGACATTTGGTAATCATGGAAGATTTAGGAAACAGGGGATGTTGATGGCTGGATGTGACTGAATCCTAATGCGTAGAAGTAGCACACTTGCTCTCAGCATAATGGACACAACCTTTCCTTCTTCAGATACGTGCACGGACTATTGCAATAACATATGGTTGATGTATACTCTATTTAGGGTGATTCAGTTTATATATATAAATGAGAATTTATGTAACAACGATCTCAATATGCTTCTTGAGGGGTTGCTAATGAAGTTTAGCTGTGATGTAATGCAATATTTCAGGCGCAGTGCAAGTTGTTATTTTCTGTCTTTTTCTTTTTTTCTGAAGATTAATTTCCATTACATCTGAGGAAACTCCATTCCATATTACTTCGAAAGGCATAAGCAAAAGATGACACAAATCAGAAAGAAAACTCATCAATGCTGAGAAAACCGAAACAAGTATGCAGAATGACAGAAATATGGTACCAAGAGCTGTTCTAGTGAACCTTCCCATAGATTCAATCCAAGAAACAAAATATTTTGGCGATGAATCATTCTATCCAGAATATTAAGAGTCAGGAAATGGTATGTAACTGAACAGAAACAGCATAAATGAATTTAATTTCCTTCAAATTGAAACTTCATCAATAGGAAAAATCATTTAAGTCTAACATAAACTAACAAGGGATGCTACTATATACATAAGTTATACCAAAACATTTAAATAATCAGAAACAATATCTACAATATAATGGAGTAATTTAGCTCCATTCACGGCCAGCTTTTGTAATAAGTTGCTGATAATCCTCTGACCTCAAGAATTTTCTATACTTCTCAGCAGGGCACTGAAATGGCATATTACAAGCAATAAGGGGCAAAAGACAGTACTAACTTCACACGTTACGCCTGCGTCTTCGAAAATGTCGAAGAATAAAACTGTCTGCATACAGTGGATAATTCTTTCTGATAAGACCCTTTATGCATTTCCAATATGAAAAGTCAATCATCTCTCCATCTTTCCGTACTATGAACAAACATCTGGAGCTCTCAAAATTCGGGTGATACCCAATCTGCTCCACAAACAGAGAAACAAGCATCTTTTCAACATCAAATTCAGTAACAAAATGAGTGTCACACTCAGACACCTAATTTATTTTTATTCTTCGTAGTGAGTTGACAAGTTGATAAATTATGACTGAAGTGCCAATATAGGGATATACAGCTGGCAGATGATTCTTACACGTTTTTATTCTACAGTGTCCTCACTTGTCAGGATAGAATGTGTATGTGTACCGTCTAGCATAATTATATACATTATCTGGAGAAAATGATGATTGATGACTAGTAGTGCTAGTTACTTTTATTTTGGTCCAGAAGAATGCCCGTTAGATGTTAATAAAATCTGTTTTCTTTGTTTTATTTTTTAGAAGATAAAAAAGTTAAATAGTTGTTAGGATTATGATACACATATTTTTAGGCACTTAACTGATATACTTAACGTTTAGCAAATTTTTGTACAATTTAATTTTTTTATTAAAATTTTTCTACTATTTAGTTTTCATTATATTGTATAAGTAGATTCTTTATTATTCAATAAAAAATAGAATTCTGAAGTCTCAAAAATATCTTATTCTTATTATCTCTACATTTTGATTTTTTTAAATAATTAACAAATTAATATCAGAGCTATATTTTGAGATATTTGTGAGATTAAGCAAACTTAAACATAATTCCTAAACACTTATCAGCTATCCTTGCATAAAACAAAAAAAAAAAATAAAAAACCCGCAACCTATTCAGAATGAATTTAGAAGCTTCATTCACTGCTATTGTACCTCCGATGTTTGATAGAACAAATTATCAAGTGTGAGATATTAGAATGATAGAACAAATTATCAAGTGTGGGATATTAGAATGGAAGACTATCTTAATGCCAATGATTTGTGGAAAGTTGTTGAACAAGAATATGAAGATCCATCCTTGCTAGATAATCCAAACCTTGCACAAATCAAAACTCACAAAGAAAGGAAGTAAAGAAAATCAAAAGCAAAAGCAACTTTGTTTGCAGTTGTCTCATCCTTACCCACCTTTTTTACTAAAATAATGACACTGAAAACGGCTGAGGAAATTTGAGACTTCTTGAAGCAAGAATATGAAGAAAATGAAATGATCAAAGGGATGTAAGTGTTGAATTTGATCCGAGATTTTGAGATGTATAAGAACAAAGAATCAGAAACAATTAAGGAATACTTTGACAAACTTCTTGGCATTGTCAACAAAGTAAGACTCCTTGATACTGATTTTTCTAATTCTAGAATAGTTCAAAAGATCCTAGTCACAATTTCTAAAAAGTTTGATGCTACAATTGCATCTTTGGAAAACCTAAAAGATTTGTCAAGCATCACCTTAGCAAAATTGTTGTATGCACTGAAGGCACAGGAACAAAGGAAACTTATGAGGCAAGTAGGGTTTGTGAAGGGAGCTTTTCAAGCCAAATCATAAAACAACAACGGTGACAAGAACAAGAAAAAAAAATAACAACAAATCCAGAGTCTTTAGAAATAATAAAAACAATAATCAAAGCAATAACACTCAAGTCTTTCTGCATCAATCATCCACAAAAAAAAAAAAAAAAAGTGTTGGTGGATGCCAGATGCAAGATGTCATAAGTGTGGTCAATTAGGACACATGAAAAGAATATGCAAGTCTTAACAGTAAGAAGGAGAAGCCAAGGCTACTGAGGATCAATCTCAAAAGGAGCAATTATTTGTGATATCATGCTTTACCACCAACAGCTCTACAAAAAGCTAACTTATATATAGTGGTTGTACAAACCATATGACAAAGTTCTTCAGAGAGCTTGACAAAACTGCCATCTCTAAAGTCAGAATTATAAATAGAGCACACATTGTAGTAAAAGGCAAAGGAATAGTGGCAATTAAAGGCCATGCAAGTTAGAAATTAATTTATGATGCTTTATATGTTCCTAAAATTAATCAAAACCTTTTAAGTGTTGCTCAGTTGTTAGAAAAGGGCTATAAGATGCTGTTTGAAGACAAAAACTGCATGATTAAAGATGTAAAAGGCAAAGAGGTGTTCAAAGTTTAAGTGAAAGGCAAAAGCTTTGCCTTGGATCTGATGAAAGAGGAGCAGGCTATAGTACACCAGGAAGATAGCAATGCAATGCTTTGGCATAATAGATTGGGGCATTTCCATTATGCCACTCTACTCTTCATGAAGAAGAATAATTTTGTGGAAGGTCTGCTGAATTAGAGGAGAAGCTTCTTACATGTGTTGCCTGTCAGTATGGGAAGCATACAAGGCTCCTTTTTTCACAAAACAAGCCCTAAAGTGCTACACAGAAGCTACAATTAATACATACAGATGTGGGAGGACTTATGAAAACACCATCATTAATAGTAAGTATTATATTGCTTTCATTGACGATTAGACAAGAATGTGCTAGATTTATTTTATGAAGTTTAAATCTGAGGTTGCTGACATCTTTTGGAAGTTTAAGGCTTGGGTAGTGTTATGGGCATTTTAGGAATCATGTAAAAATGGGTTAGCAAAAACCTAACAAACGAGTCCAACTGAAAGAAGTCTAGCTTGTCCAAAGCTAAGGTTGCTAGACAAAGGCACCAGATCATCAGACATGAGCTCGGATCATAGGACAAAGACAGTAGCTGTAGGTTGATTGACAACTAGCTTCAGCCAACTCATCTATCTTCCAAAAAACTTACTGTGGTTAAACCCGAGAATGAGACTAACTTGTAGATATCAACTTACACGGCCAACTTGCATACAACAACTTACAGGAACTAATTTGTAATTAGTTTATTATTTTCCTTTTCTGGAACATACTAAGATTGGACACCCTAGCAACTATAGACTAAGATATAACACTTTGTGGACGTAGGGGTCGACAATCAACTTTAGCCGAATCACGTTAAAAAACTCCCAGTTCTTTTCTCTTTGTTCTTCCTCTCTCTCCAACTCTCTCTTTCATATTCAACTAGTTTGTAGTTTAGGGTTTCAGAGAACCTGGTTGACTAAATTCTCATGTCAACATTTTGGTACTAGAAGAAGGGCCCAATCTGCATCCTGGTAGATTTTCCATACAACTGTGATGGCTAGGGGAAGAAACACTAGAAGTTCAAACACTCCGACTAACTAACCAGAAAGCCACATAGAACAGCAAAGAGAACTAGTCCTTCCTGCGAGGGACACTTCCACCATCCCTACTTCAGGAATCATCATTGATTTACCTTCCATGGATTACCACTAATCTACTATTATTATTTCCAGGATTGACGAAATGCAAACATGATGCCAACGTTAGGAAACATTTGAGAACATAGTGAAAGAACTGACTGAGGCGGTTAGGGTGTTGACACAGGCATAGGCCATGGGCATGCGAAAGTAGGTTTAGGTCATTACACCTAGAAGGGAACCCCATCACACCAATTCAGCTCACTCCTCCTACTTATAAACAAGATCAGAGATTCGCCTAGCTCATAAAAACTATAATAGCTTGTAACGTGAGAGCTCACATCGAGTGAAAGGCTTGAACAGATCTAGCTAGGAACATACCTTAGGTCGCTACTCTCACGACCAAGAAGGTAAAAAAAGCTAACAAACTTCCAACTGGAGATTCAAGGCACAAAACTCGATGATAGAAGAGTTGTTCTAGAGAGTAAAACAATTAAAGGAGCACCCTTAAGCTCAGAATAGCCAAGACCACTACAAGGAGAGGACCCAATTTGCTAGCAATATAGAGAAGCAACCTCTCCCTCACAAATTCAAAATCCCCACAATCTTACAGTATAATCGGGATAGTGATCCATACGACCACCTAGATACATTCAATGTACAAATAAATCTTCAGACAACCAATCCTTTAATTAAATACCACATTTTCCCAGCTATATTAGGAGACATACCTCGAACATGGTTCAGGAATCTCTCAGCTCATAGCATTGATAGTTGGAAAGAATGCCAGAAAAGATTCATCAACTAGTATAAAGCATTAAGGAAGTAGCTTATACCATTCTGCCATCTTGCGATGGTCTTTCAGCGAAGAAATGAATCACTAAAAGGCTACGTCACTAGGTTTAGGCATGAGGTTAATAATGTGAAGAATCTATCTGATAAAAGTATCCTAATAGTGATCTCAGTGGGACTCCGCAAGAATGGAAAGCTAAAGGACCTGGGTGAGTTTTATGAGCGAGCTACCTAATAGATTAGGTGGGAAGAGACTTTTGGCCTAAAGAAGTCTGATTATAAGGATGAGGCAAGCAACTTTAATCAGAATAAAATGATGAGCAATGGCGAAAATGACAACGGTAGCTATGATAACTAGCCTGTGAAAAAGGCCAGGACTGAGTGATCTGAGCATCAATGTCACCATAACAACTACAACATCCTATCAAACACTTAGGATAGGATATTTGCAACAGAAAAAGGATAAAGAGGACTTCGGGACACCTAATCCTATAAGAAGTCTTCATTAATGTAGAGACATAGACAAGTTTTATGCCTATCATGATGGGGTCAAGCACAACACTTCAAATTGCTGGGCACTTAAAGATGCGATTGAGGATCTGATCAAGAGAGGTCGCTTAAAAGATTATGTGATGTGACCTGCAAGACAGTAACCTCAGTAACCACAATAGGGTCTTGAGCAAAAGCAAGCATATGCTATGAAAACCATGTGATTCCGTAATTTAGAAGTTAGTAAAAATGTCAAGTTTTTCCTTAAATCATCACGATTGTGTTGAAGGAGATTTTGATAAAATGCTATACAGAATGAAGCTAAAATTCCCTGAGCTTAGAATACAAGACATTTGCTCATCCCCTCTCACAAGAGGGCTTTTAGAAGCCATCCTAGGGAACCCCGTAGACACTCCAAAGACAAAACCATAAGGAGCCATCTAGTAACGAGATCTCCCATAGATACTCTAAAGTGGACAGCACCTCAGCATGTATACGACCAATTATTAGGCACCGTATACATGCGACCTTCTACTCCTGCATGCATACGACTAATTATTAGGCACCGTATGCATGCGACCTCCTACTTAGCATGCATATGACCAACTATTAGGCACCGTATAATGTGACTTACTATCTAGCAACTACCCGCGTATGACCTACTTTTCAGCATCGTATGCGTGCAACCTACCTTAGCATTTAACTTATGCTAATTAAGGCGCAGCTTTCATGCGACCTACTTGGACAATCTACTCATGTCAGCTGAGGCACTCTTGTACTTAAACTCATTACCAACTGAGGCATTTCGATGCTTAAATTCATTGATAATTGAGACGGATTAATATGACTGATTGGTCATTCAACTTAATTACTATTAATTTAGCTATGATTTGCAGGAATCTATTCATGATAGCTTACATATTATCTTCTGCAATATTCAAAACATCCAACATGATACGTTTAGAAAAACGAGAGAATCATGAAAAAGTTCATTCATTAAAAACCTTTTTCGACGAGGTAAATGTATACATAAAGATTTAAGAATATAGATTAAAACAAGCCTATAGTTATCATGTCCTAAAAAGAAGATTGGCTTCAAAGAACTAAACCACGACGAGTTGGAGGATCAACGAGCAAATTGACTGCTCAAGTTTTTTTCTTGTCCTCCTCCCAAGCTAAGAGCTTCTCCCTCAGTTTTATTGCCCCAAGGTACTTGGAGAAACCAAAATGGTTAACTTACCGTGCAAGGAGGCAAAAAAAAACAAAGGTGAAAGAGCTGAATTCATCAGCATCACCATCAAAAGGTTATGAAAATTGCAACAAAACTTCCTAAAATCCTCAGAGAGGAATTGTCCATGAGAACTTCCTATGCAACAGGCCATACACACCTCGTATCACTTCATCAAAGATCTGGATCATCAAAAATATGGGGGCTCAGCCAATGCACCCATTGGGTCATTCTATGGTAAAGAAGGAGATTTTTTGCACCTTATATAGACTGATCTAGCTTCACTGATGGATTTAGAGACTATCCAGCTACTCTTGATCAAATGGTCTGGCAAAAAGAAAGGCTGCCATGCTAATGGGTGTAAAACATATGCATTTAATGCATGGCCTAGCACAAGATAAAATGATGAGACAGAAGTCTGAAATGACCACACTGCAGACTGTAAGTGTAGACTTTTGCTAGCAAACTATAGGTCTCAGTTCACAGAATGAATTGAGAGCTGGGTGGGCTAATGTTATGGGTATTTTAGGAACCATGCAAAAATAGGTTGGCAAAAGCTCAACAAACGAGTCCAATTGAAAGAGGCCCAACTCGTCTAAAGTTGAGGTCATTGGATAAAGACACCAGATTGCCAGATACAAGTTTGGATCGTAGGACAAAGGCAGTAACTCTAGGTCAATTGACAACTAGCTCCAGCTCGCTGGTCGAAATATACCACCTCATTGATCTTCCAAAAAACTTACTATGGTTAAACCCGAGAACGGGACTAACTTGTAGATATTAACTTGCATAGCCAATTTGTATATGACAACTTACAGGAACCAACTTGTCATTGGTTTATTATTTTTCTTTTCTAGAACACACTAAGATTATACACTCTAACGACTATAAATAGGGGTTGAGATTATTGTATAGGAGAAGCCAATCCTAGATAGAGAGAACTCACTGTAAACATATTTTAGACTGAGATATAATACTATCGTGGACGTAGGGGTCCATAATTGACTTTAGTTGAACCATGTTAAAAAACTCGTGATTCTCCTCTCCCTATTCTTCCTCTCTCTCCAACTCTCTCTTTCATATTCAACCAATTTGCAGTTTAGGATTTCAGAGAACTCGGTTGACTAAATTCTCATGTCAATAGGTAGAAACTTAAAACAGATGCAAAATATAGGTCTAATAATGGAACTGAATATACCTTTGAAAATTTTAACCAATTTTGTGAAGATGCAGGCATTGAACACTAGTTGACTACACCTTACACTCCTTGGTAAAATGGTATTGTGGAGAGGAAAAACAGGATGATTAGGCAAATGACTAGGTGCTTGCTTTGTGATAAAGGGCTGCCAAAGAAGTTTTAGACTGAGGCTGGAAGCACAACAGTCTTTTTGCTAAACAAATTTTCAATAAAAGCTTTGCAGAAAAGGACTCTATTTGAAGCATGGTATGACTACAAACCAAAGTTACTTAATCTAAAGACATTTGGTTGTCTGTGTTTCTTTTATATTTCTTAGGTTAAGAGAGACAAATTGGACAAGAAAGCAGAACTTGGGATCTTTGTAGGCTATAACTCAGTTTCAAAGGCTTATAGGATCTACTTACCACAAATCAACAAAGTAATTATTAGCAGAGACGTCCAATTCTTTGAATTAGACACCTGGAGTTAGGAGAATGACAAGAAGCTTGAGTTATAAGGGAAAAGTGAAGATGTGGATAAAGAACCTGTTAGTTGAACTAGATCACTCTTTGACATTTATTAGAGGTGTAATATTGTTGTAATAGATCCTGTAGAATATGAAGAAGCTATAACAAATAAGAAATTGATAGCTGCAATGAAAAAGGAGCCCAATATGATTAAAAAGAACTAGACATGGGAATTGGTGGATAGACATTAACATAACAATGCTATAGGAGTCAAATAGTTTTATAAGACCAAGCTTAACCTTGATGGTTTTGTAAACAAGTATAAGGCAAGGCTTATTGTCAAGGGATATGCCCAAATAGTTGGGGTAGATTTCTTTGAAACTTTTGCCCTAGTTACTAGTTTGGATAACATAAGAATGTTGCTCACCCTTACTGCCCAAAAAGGCTAGATTATATATCAAATGAATGTTAAGTCAACCTTTCTGAATGGATACTTGGAGGAAGAAATTTTTGTGGAGAAACCAGAAGGATTTGTTGTTCAAGGACAAGAAGAGAAGTTATATCAACTGAAAGGGGCCTTGTAAGGTTTAAAACAGGCACCAAGGTCTTGGTACAATAGAATTGATACACACTTGATAAACTTAGGCTTTGAAAAGAGTTTGAGTGAATTTACTTTATATATCAGGAAGGCTGATAATGAAATACTTGTGGTATCTTTGAATGTTGATGATTTGCTTGTTACAGGAAGCAGTAAGGAGCATATTGATAAGTTTAAAGAAGAAACAAAAGATGTCTTTGAAATGACAGACCTTGGGAGGATGACATTCTTCCTTGGGATGCATGTACAACAAAAGTAAAATGAAGTATTTGTATGCCAACAAAAATATGCAAATGGAGTCCTTAAAAAGTTCAACATAGAAGAGTGCAAGTTAAATGCAACTCTAATGAATCAAAAGGAGAAGTTTTATATAGAAGATGGAGCTGAAAAGGTTCATGAAAGGTTGTATAGAAGACTAATAGGCTACCTGATGTATTTGACTGCTAACAGGTCAGATATCATGCATGTAGTGAGTTTACTATCAAGGTACATGCATTGTGCTAGTGAAATTCATTTTTAAGCAGCAAAAAAAAAAATTCTGAGATATGGTAAGGGCATAGTTGAACATGGAATAGGTTCAGTCAAGTTAAAAATTTTAGTCTCCATAATTATTTTGATAATGATTGGTCTGAATATGTTGATGACATGAAAAACACCTTAGGTTACTATTTTAACCTTGGTTTTGAAAATTTTTCATGATGTTCTAAGAAATAGGAAGTCATAGCTCAATCTACAGCAAAATCAATATATAGCTGTTGCTGCTATGAATCAAGCCCTTTGGATTAGGAAACTCATGACAGATTTGTATATGGATCAAGAAGAAAGCTCATAGATATTTGTGGACAACCAAGCTGCAATTTCAATTGCCAATAATCTAGTGTTCTATAGCAAAACAAAACACCTCAAGATAAAGTTTTATTTTTTTAAGAGAGGTACAAAAGGAAGGAGAAATGCAGTTAATCTACTATAAAAAAAAAAAAAAATCAAAGTGTTGACATCCTAACAAAGGCACTTGCTAAGATTAGATTTGAATTCTTGAGGCAAAATCTTAGAGTATGTAGTTTCAAAGACTAGAGGAGTATTGACTGGCATGACTCATAAAGCTACTAACAGAATTTGTTTTCTCTGTTCTATTTTTTAGGAGATAAAGAAGTCAAAGTAACTATTAGGATTATGACCATTACATTATGCTATTTTTATTTTTTTAGGTACTCGACTGATATACCTAACATGCAATAGATTTTTCTATAATTTAATTTTTTTTATTCAGATTTTTTTACAATTTAGTTTTCGTTATCCTATATAAATAGATGTTTTATTGCTAAAAAAAAATAGATTTCTACAATCTCAAAAACATCTTGTTTTTTCATTTTGATTTTCTAAATAATCAACAATAACGATGTGGTTCTGTGTGTATGAGACAGAGAGAGAGAGCATACCGTTATATAATCTACACCACATCCAATCTTCTTTTCAACCTCCGGATGAAAAGGAAGCAGCTTCTCAAGAATGGTTTTCTCATGTTCCGGACTTAATCTATCTCCACTTTCATATCTATGACATTGTTTCACATCAAAACATTATTGAGATAGGCCACATGAATAAAACAACAATGATTTACCAATTCTGCTTTCAAAAAAAGCATCAGACTTTTCCCTAACAAAGATAATGATCACTAGTAAGCAACACTGACTTCAGTTTTCTTTTTTCAATGGAAAACTATGCTTGCAAACCATGTAACCATAAAATCAAGGAAAACACGAGGTAAGTCATTTCTAACATAATAAGAAAAACTGCCAAATGCAAATGCTTATTCAAGAAAGAAATATCCAATGAGAAGATCAAAGCGTCCTTGAATTCCCTATCGCATTCATATCAATTTTCCTATCACTAGCTTTATATACAGACTTAATCCCATTTAATCTTCCAAAGTCAACACAATGCCTTGTCCTTATACTTGCACATGGCATCCGAAGACTTTAATCAATGATTACTCAGGCCAGAGACAGCAAAAGTCTATAATTTGAGCTTTAAAATAAAGGTAATTTAGAAAAAAGAAACTTACTTCCCAGAATGAAGAATCGTCCTCACAAAGCCAACCAAAGGCACGGTGTCCTCCAAAATTTGGTCTTCCCAGTCAAGCCATCTCTCGTCTTCACTATCGTCCTCCTTGTATTCCCTATTTTCCTCACTATCCTTATCCTCTTCCAAAATTCCGCCTACATCCTTAACCTGCAAAACGATTGGCTTCCTCAGCCAATCAGCTTCTCGGCTTCCAATACAAGTGCCATCTGCATTAAGACGAGGATGAAGCAACGCACTGCGGCCAGAATGGAAAGAAAGAAGGAGCGGAGACAAGTGGAAAGAGATAAGGTTTGTGTGAGGATGGATTTGTGCAGGTAAATAAGACACGGAAGCCATTGATAACGACCTGACTGCTTGATTCTCAGCGAGCAGACATTGGTATAGTGTTTGTGTGGTAAGTTTAAGGGTGAAGATATGAAAATTGAATACAGCGATTCTCTTTCACCCACTGCAACTTTGGACTGAGAAACCTTACCAGGATAGAGAAAGCTTGGTCCTTGGTTCTCCTTCCCCCGCCTAGCTGGTTACTACGATTTCGCTTTCTGTTTTTTTTTTTCAACAATTTTTTTTGGATCAATTCTTTGTCAACTTTCAGCAGAACTGAGTAAGGGGAATTAGAGGCCCAGCCCAATGGAATATTTGTGCTTTCCATTTCTCTCCTGGGCTTTGCCTCTTCTTATCGGATCCATAAATCCATTGAAAAGCTGATTTCGGCTTCGTATTTGACTGTTGATGAAAATAAAACACATCTCTAGAATATGGTTGCGTCAGTTCACATAAATTCTTATATGGATTTCATTTACCATGAATTAAAAAAAAAATAGAAATAATATTTATGAAATACATTGATATGCATGAGAATCACATTGTATTTATCTCTTTCCCCATGTTCATGATAATCAGGTTCACATAAAAATTTATTTTCAAATAGGTTCAATAAGATAATCATGTAAACACCATAACATTGTTGTTCTTCGTATTAAACAAATATAGAAATAATTTTGATATTCTTATTCTTTATAGTTCATACATGTGTTGGAGGGTATATTGGAAAAAAAGAAGAAGAAGATATTGAGCATATCACTCACGATTTGATAAGTAAGGTTGAAGTAACATATCTACAAATCTACACGGTCATTTTATCTATAAAAGAAATATGAACAATGATATTATTAAGAGCATAGTAATTTAGTGGTTAAATCAATTTTTTTTTATCCTTATAAATTTTGAATTTAGTCCTTATTTTAAAGATTTTATAATTTATTTTGATGATAATAAATATTTTAGATGTGTTTAATGTATGAACTTCAATGGATTTATCTTAGAAGGCATTGGAAAATTTGTTAGAGACTTAGACTAGGCCTATAATCATTTTCATGTAAATGTTAAGAATTTGTTTAAATTTAATTCAAGGTTTAAATTAATTGTAAGGAGTGTTTGCCTTAAGGATTTTGGAAAATTCTCTAAGAAAATATTTTTTTATGTTCTTAAATGTTTTCACAAATTTTACCCTTGAAAGATATGGTTTTAAATGGAAAAGAATGTTTTGAGAATGATTTGGAAATGTTTTTATAAAAAAATACTTTCAAAACAATATTTTAAAAAGCAAATATTGGGCATACAAGTTGACTTGCGAGTCAATTTGTGCCCTTTGGATTTTTGCCCAAGAGCCTTACAATGGAGTCAAATTGATTTGTGAATTGATTCATTTTTTAAACTAGTTATATGAATCGACTCGTGAGTCAATTTGTGAAGACCTAATTTTATCCAGAGAGCCATGAAATCTGACTAAACTGACTCACTAGTCATTTGTAATTCAAATTTTGCTTATACAAATTGACTCGCAAGTTGACACGTCTAGAGTAATTTATGAATGAACAACCGTTTACTATGTGTAATGGCTCTCACACTATAAATACCATGTTCTTTCATTTCCAAAGAGAGAACCCTAATTTTCAATAGGCAAATACAACCTATTTCTTCTGTGCTTCATCTATTTACTCTTCTTGAGCTAGATTTGAGTGATTTCCTTACCCTTAGAACTTTAATTTATAAAATGAACTTTTGAGTTCTTGTTATATTCATTCATTTCACCTTAAATTTCTTGGCAATTTTTAGGTTAGCAAACCCTAGGTTAGAAAGTGTGTTGTATTCTTGATTTTTTAGCTCTAGATGAGGTATCTTAAAGGGTTTTGATTGTTAGGGGTGATACAATCGTTATAAAGGCTTTTCTTTGTGCCAAATTAAAACTTGGAGGAACAAATCATAGTGGAACTGAGCTTGTTCATGTTCAAAGAGTGGATATATGTTTTGGAGCAGATCTCCAAAGGAGAACTACTATGAAAATCTATGTGTGAATCTCTTTGTCTCTACTCTTTTAATTTTATGCAATTTATTTTATCCTTTGCACTCATTATTATTCAAGTTGATGTTGAATAATTAAAGTGTTAGTTTTTAGATTCCTAGGGCTAAATTGTGAGATTGTTAATCATTTGTTTCCAAGTCATTGAAATTTTATGAAAATTGAAAAGTGGTTTTGAAAATGATTTAGAACTTGTAAAATTCGACAACCAGTTTACCCCATTCGTAGTAGAATCCTTGGCTACAATTGGCATCAACACTTGGCTTTTGTTATTAAGATGTAGTCACCTCAAGGGGGTCCAATGGATTCGAGGATATTGATTGGATATTGGGTGTTTGTCAAGAAGGTGAGAACTGACTCATGAATCAATTTGCATGCTGTTGTTTGAGCTAATTCATTTGTGAATTAAATCATTGAGCAATCTTCACAAATCAATTCGTCTGGAAAAATATAAATACTAGACCACATTTTTAGACTTCTTTCCAAACCTTAAACCTATTTTCTCATTACCTAGCACTTTTCTACCCTTTCTAATCATCAATCTTCACCGCTTCTATCATAAATTTCCTTCACATACTTTTCCATCCAATCTCATCCATTTCCATTGACTAAAATTCCCAATTTCACCTAAAAATCCCTAAATCCCAAATTTACCCAACTTTTTATCTCTTTTCTCTAAAAAACCTCCATAGCTAATGATTTTGGTTCCTAAAAGAGGAGGAAGATGATTAGTGACAAAAGATTGATACGTACAAATGCTCAAACTGAAAAGAAAAAATTCTTTGCCAACAATGAATATGAACGATATGTTTCCTCCGAAGGCAAAAAAGGTTAATTCTTTGAAATGTCAAATGTAAATTTTCTAAATGATAGTAATCTAGAATTGCATGGCATTTTGGAAAGATACAAGCTTACTGAGTTTTTTCACTTTTAATGCTCATTGTTGCCCTAGGCTTGTACGTATGTTCTATGCAAATCTAGGCATTTTGCAAGACAAACTATCTATCTCTATTATCCAAAAGATAATTAATTTTGATGTCAAGTTGCTATGTGAATTGTTTCACATGAGTAGTGATAGTGATTGGGTAATTAGTAAGGACATGAATGATTTTTCAAGAAAAGAAGCTATAAAAGTGTTATTTCCTCAGGTTGCTCCTAGCATAAATTTCACTCATATTGTGGAAGATGAGTTTTTTTTTTTTTTTGGCTGTAGGCTATTATGAAGGGTATCCAAATCAATATCTTATATCTTAATATGACTTACATGAACAGCTTCCACACTAAGAGGGACACAAATTACCTATCTCATGGTATGCACTTGACTAATGTATTCAAGCATTTTCAAGTGTTAATAAGGCTTGAAAAAGAAATTTTGTTCACCACCACCAACACTATCATTGGTGAGAGAAATATACATCAAATGAATTTTGAATATGTAAATGGGAGGTAGAGAAAGGTAGTTAGCTCTACTACTACTAGAGCTTTAGGTTCTTTTAGTAGTAGTGATATACAAAATAAGACCTCTTACTCTTCTTAAGAAAATGTAAACCTAACACAACTTTTTATCATTGGATGGCGAAAGGCTTTGTTGAGGTTTATGTTGATAAAAAGCTAATTTATGAGCAATTGGATTCAATTCAAGAGTATCTCTCCACTTTTAAGGGTAACATGAATTTTGAGATCAAGGAACTTCACAATCATTTAAATAACATTATTATCTAGATCAATGAAATCAATAAGAATGTCATGCCACATGGAAAGTAGCTATTCTACTTGCTTTTGATTATAAATTGCTTCCCTTGGCCCTTATTTCCCTTTAGCATATGATCTGACATTGCTTGTACTATTGTTGTTTCATACTTTGAATACTCTATTGATTTGATTTTGGATATTTTAAATACTTTAAATATCATGTTGCTTTTTGGTGTTACTCTTATATCTATGTTGTATGCTTTTTGATAGTGCCAAAAGGGGAGGGGAAGTTTGGTATTTTAGGGCTTGGCTTTTAAGTTGTGATATGCTTTTGCATAATTGTTTAATAATTATACATGTTTTGAGGGGAAGGTATCAAATTGAGGGGGAGCTCGTATGTTGAATGCATGTTGAATCTAGCTTTAAAATGGTCTGTCATCATAAAAAGGGGGGGAGATTGTTGCATCTAGCCCCTATTTTAAAAATTTTATAATTTGTTTTGATGATAACAAATATTTTGAATGTGCTTAATGTGTTGAATTTTAGTGGATGCGTTGGAAAATTTGTTGAAGACTTAGGCTAGACCTAGAATCATTTTAATGTAAAAGCTATGATTTTGTTTTAAATTTAGCTTAAGGTTTAAATTAATTTTAAGGAGTATTTACCTCACAGATTTTGAAAAATCCTCCAAGAAAATATTTGTCCATGTTCTTAAATGTTTTAACAAATTTTACACTTGAAAAATGTGGTATTGAATGGAAAAGGATGTTTTGAAAATGAATTGCAAAATGTTTTTATCAAAAATACCTTCAAAACAATATTTTAAAAACAAATCTTGGGCACACAAGTTGACTCGCGAGTTAATTCACTTCCTTTGGATTTTTGCCCGGGAGCCTTACATTGGAGTTAAGTTGATTCATGAATCGAATCATTGTTTTAAACTGGGCACGTGAATCGACTTGTGAGTCAATTCATGAAGACTTGATTTTATCAAGAAATCCTGAGATCTAACCGAATCAGCTCGCAAGTGGAGTCATAATTCAAATTTAGCCCATGCGAATTGACATATGAGTCAACTTGTCTGGAGTAATTTTTGAACTAATGGTCTTTTACTAGATAGAATCCTAATTTCTAAGAATTTATGGGTAATTTTAGGGCTAGCAAACCCTTGGTTAGAAATAGTATTATATCTTGATTTTTTTCAAGATTGAGTGAGGTATCTTAAAGGGGTTTCTGTTGTTGGGGGTGATACATTGGTTGTAGAGGCTTCTCCTTGTGTTGGATTAAAACTTGGAGGAACAAATTATAGTGGAACGAAGCTTATTCAAGCTTGAAGAGTGAATGTATATCTTGAAGCAGATCTTCAAGGTGGAACCATTATAAAAGTTTGTGTTTGAATCTCTTTCTTCCTATTCTTTGATTTTTTTGCAATTTATTTTCTGTACTTTATATTTTTTGCATTTATTATTATTGAAGTTTATGTTAAGTGGTTAAAGTGTTGGATTTTAGATTGCTAGGGCTAGATCATGAGATTGTTGATCATTTGTTTCCAAGCTATTGAAATTTTTTGAAAATTGAAAATGGGTTTTGAAAAATGATTTTAAAATCCCAAAACCAATTTACCCCTTCTTGGTGGAATCCATTGATTTGATAGAAAACAAGAAATAATGTGTATTTTTTGCTGGGGATTTTTGGAAAAAAATCATTGTATTTTTCTTTGATTCCTTGTGAAAGACATTCAGTTTACATCTTCTAGATCCAAAATCCACCATGAAGGAGCAGCTTAGGAGGCTGAAGGAAAAGAGCGGCAATTGAGTCTTCTTAATTATGTTGTCTTCCTTTGAGTGTTTTTTGAGAAGGCTCAAAAACTTAAAATGATTGAAAAAGGCTTAGTTTGGATAATCCTAGATGGCCTAGCCAACTATCTCAATTCTTTTGAACCCTTTGTTAACTCAGACATGTAAGACATTGTGGGATGCAAAACACACTTCATGGAAACAAATGAGGCGTTCAAATAGTTTAAATCAATTTTCAAAAGAAAGTTTGGATTAGAATATCCTGAAGAAAAAGAAAATCCATATCCAAATATCTTTGCTCTTCGAGCTTATGATACGATATGGGCCATTGCTTTTGCCTTGAAGAAATTACTCTTAGCATATTTGGTGTAGTGTAACAAATTTGTTTTTTTTTCTTTTCACATTTTCTGTTATGCTATTTTGCATTTTGTTATGCAACTAGGCATAGGTATTTTTTTTCTATTTTGTTAAGCTGTAATTCACATTTTTAGCATGAGAGCAGAGTCCTCTACTATATAAGCTTATGTAATTCATTCAGATGAATAGATAGAGTAGTATATTCAGAATGTGTATCTTCCATACTTAATATAGTATCATAGCACTATCCTTCTGTTGCTTATTTACAGTGATGATGGCACGAGCTGGCTAGAATTCTTCATCTACCAGTTCTATGGCTCTACCTGAGTCTCTCGATAACAATTGGAATCTGTATTTCCTATAGAATAGTGACCATCCAGGTTTTGCTCTTATTTTGCACCATCTTACTAGCCCCAACTATAATACATGGAGTCGTGCTATGCTCATGGCATTAAATGTCAAGAATAAGGTTAGTTTTGTTGATGGATTGATTCTGAAACCATCATCTACAGATCCTCTTATTGGTTCTTGGTCTTAGTGCAACAACATGGTTACATTGTGTTCAATGCCATTTAGAAAGAAATAGTAGATAGTCTGCTCTATTTGAATAGTGCACAGTTGTTTGGTCTGACTTATATGATCGATTCTGACATTGTAATGCTCCATAGATTTTCCAAATTAAACAATAGCTTCACAGACTAGCTCAAGGATCTCTTGACCTGAATAGTTATTATACGCGGTTGAAAATTCTCTGGGATGAGCTCAAACATTTTTAGCCCATTCCTGATTGTACTTGCAGAGGTATGAACGCTTGGCTAGAATTCCAAGAACAAGAATATTTCATGTAGTTTTTGATGGGTCAAAATGAATCATATCATGCAATGCGAGGTCAGATCTTGATGCTCGATCCTTTATCGCTAGTAGCTAAGGCTTTCAATTTAGTTATTCAGGAAGAATGACAATGAACTATTGTATCTCGACCTTCATCAGCTCTAGCTGAATCAATGGCCTTTCACACATCTGTAGCTCCTCCTTTTGTTACAGTAGTTTCGTCTCAGGGCAAGCCTAAACATGATTGACCATAGTGTTCTCATTGTGGAATTCTGGGACATATAGTAGATGGCTGCTACAAAATCCATGGATATCCACCCAATCACAAGTCAAGATCAAAGTCTCAGTCTAATTCCTTAAAGGCAGTGAGCTCTAATTTGCCTCTCACAACCACAAGCTCCGTGTTGCCTTAGAATACTCTATTAACCTCTTTATCAAATGATTAGGTATAATAACTCATTACCTATCTCAGCTCATAGTTAACTTATAATACCACTCTTGAGATTTGATCTACTGCTGACCCTTCAATCTCAAATGTTTATGGTAATTCCTTTTTTGTTCTCTCATTTTCTCACCATCTAATTCCTTTTGATGCTTGAGTGATTGACACAGGTGCTACACACCATGTCTGTTGTAATTTATCTATTTTCTCACACTCCAATTCAGTTTGCAACACCTCTGTGACTTTACCCAATGGTGGAACTGTCAGTACTGATAGAATAGGATCTGTGGCATTATCTGATACTTTGATTCTACATAATGTATTTTTTATTCCTCAATTTGGTTTTAATCTTCTTAGTGTTAGCTTTCTCACACTTAGTCACAATTATGTTGATTTCATTTCTAATTTATGTGCGATTTAGGACCTCACTCAGGGCTTGATGATTAGGATTGGCAGGAGAAAGAAGAATTTATATTTTCTAGACTTAAACACTGCTGCTTGTAATTTATTTCTTTTAAACACTGAAATGACAAAAAGTGATATATGGCATTTTAGACTTGGCCACCCACCTTATGTAAAAATTCAACTCTTTCATAACGAATTACAACTTTCCAATTCACTATCTCATTTATCTTCACATTGTAAAGTTTGCCATTTAGCCAAACAACAATGTCTACCTTTCACTTCTCATAATAACATGTCTGCCAATATCTTTGATTTAATTCACATGGATATCTGGGGTTCTTTTCATGTTAATACAATAGCTGGTCACAAGTATTTTCTTACCTTTGTTAATGACTGTTCACGAGCTACTTGGCTTTATTTACTTCAAAACAAATCAGATGTTCTTACCATATTTCCAAAATTTTTTACTTTGATTTCCAATCAATACAATGTTACAATTAAATTTGTTTGATCGAACAATGCTCCAGAATTGGCTTTTCATGATTTTTTTGGATCTAAAGGCATTATTCCTTTTCACTCATGTGTTGCAAAGCCTGAACAAAATTTGGTTGTTGAACGCAAACATTAGCATATACTTAATGTAGCTCATGCTCTATTTTTTTAGTCTTTTGTTCCTCTTTGTTATTGGAGGGGGATTGTGTTTTAATAGTAGTCTACTTAATTAATCATACGCCTTCACATTTATTGTCTAACAAAAGTCCATTTGAGTTATTACACAACAAAAAACCCATTTATGCATATCTTCGCACTTTTGGCTGTTTGTGTTATGCTTCCACACTTCCTAGTCAATGCACAAAATTCACTCCCCTAGCTTGTGCCTTTGTTTTTCTTGGTTATCCTATGGGTTACAAAGGGTATAAATTACTTGATCTTGAAAGCAGCAAAATATTCATTTCTAGGCATGTTTAATTTCATGAAACTATTTTTCCTTTTGCTAATTCAAATATTACTCATAATTCATTTAATATTTTTTATGATCGTGTTTTGCCTCGACTTGTTCCATCTTCTTCCGAGCTTTCTACTCTAATCCCTCCTTTTACACCTCATGTTTGACCTGATTCTGCACTTCATGTTTAATCTGACCCTGCATCACTTGATCATTTAGTTACCCATCCAAAGTGTATTTTTAAAGCTCTTGCATACTTGTTAGTGTTGGTGTATGCCCTAGAAGCCAATCATAAGATGATTGTTTGCATACATTATATTACGTTTTAATGGCAATTCAATTA
>JANHAO010006489.1:0-21283 GCA_026873985.1 Saraca asoca
CCTTTTAAAAAATCAAACATTTTCCTTTCTTTTTTTCAAGTTTGGTTATATCTGCCAAAATATTCTGCCCCCCCCCGGGCCCGTGAAAAAACCCCCCCCCCCCCCCCCCCCCCCCCCCGAATTTTTATTTAAACCATAACTCTCCCTATTCAATAGAATTAAGACTGAAAGCATGCCAAAGATGAGAAGGCAAATCTTTGTCCATCTTCTCTTTGTATGCTTCCTCCTTGCAGCTTCTCCATTCAATCTCTTCACTGCTAATGTTCAAGCTATTCGACCAGGTTAGTAATTTGCTTGTAAAACATTCACATTCCAGTTGACATTAGTATCGTAAATTATATCATTTATAGATTAAAAATTTATTCATTGAAATCACTAATAGCAGCTTAGTGGCTGAGTCAACCATTTTGCTGAAAGTACGGTAATTTTACTAAGTTCATCCATTTAGTATTCACAAATCATAAGCTAGCAAGCAATTAATTATATGAATCTGATATCAGTCTGTTATGCTGACAGTTGAATTCAAGCTCAGAACCGAACAAACAGGCTCAATGCAGCATTCTGGACACGTCATACCTTCATGGGTTAGTACCCAAAGAAGAGTGTTCTAACTTCTAAGTCAGCATTTTGTTATCTTGTTTATACACGACACGAATTCTCATCTCTCAAATGCTGGACAGGTTGATGAAAAGAAGATTCATAAAAGCCCATCAGGCCCAAACCCAATTGGAAACCATCGCCCACCAGCAAGACCATAGAAGGTTGGGATCAGTAGAGACATCAGTTACTGTTATTTCTGGAGAGTCATAGGATGTGGCTGGAAATCCTGTTATCAGTAGGACTATTGTGTTTGTACAAAATGGGGATTTATTTTCACATTTTAATTTCATTAGCCATTACTTCTTATCAACTTTCCATGCCTTACACCGCCATCTTAATATAACCGCTGCTTCTACTATTTATTTGTTTTTAGAATAATTGCATAACTTATTCTCTTACAATCCCTCATACCCTGTTTAACCTGTTCATTCATGTTTTAAACTGATGAACGCTTCTAAATCCATTTGGTTTAAGAAAAATTGCTTTGCTTCTTTCTTTTATCTGCTAACCGCGGCGACTTTGAATGCTCATGTCTGTTAGGCAAATAGTTATCTTGGTTATCCTGTCATTAACACCTTATGGTAATGTCTTGTAAAGCTCTAATTTTTTTTTTTCCACTTAAATTTGGAGGACATTTTAGTTCTACAAGTTCTTCTGGGCATCTTATTCATGTGTGATACAACTCGCCTTCAGCAACTGGGTCTCTATTTAAAAACCAAAAACAACATTTGATATATACTGTTTTTTAGGGACTTTAAACCTCGGACTTTGCAGCTTACCAGATAATTCTTTTGAAAAAAAATAAAAAGGTGACATTTTGAATAAATTTTTCACTTGACTAAAATCATCGAAAGCTTGAAACTCGTGTTCTGTGCTACCCATAAGAAAATGCAGGAGTTTAATGATGCATTGTTTGGTTTTTCACAATGGTGAAATTGATGACTGTAAACATAAAATATTTGTCTCAATAAAATTTTCTTGTGTTGAAATAAGGAAATGCATTATCTCAATTAAATAGAGATTTCCAGGACCAACTTACAGATATAAATTAACCGCCCAACCCAAAAATGGCCATATTAGGGTAGGAAATCTGTTGAGAAATACAAGACTCACCCTAAACTACAAACAACAGTATGTTCTATTATACAGCACGCTTCCTCTTAGAGCGTTTGCTCCTTCTTGGCTGAGGATAATTGGGAACCTCTTTCTTTGTAGTAGAAGCATATGCTTCTTCTGGAACTTCCTCACCCTGTACAAGATAGTGTTGGAGATTCCATATATCATAAACAGACTATTTTCTAGGATAAAGGTTTAAAATGAAACTTCTAATATAAGGTCCAACAGAGCACTTTTACTTCATTATAATGTAAAGCATCTTTGACATGAATAGAAATTGCTCTTCATATGACAAAAACCATTCCATCAATAAAAGGGGTTTCCTGGTTATGTTTCACCATGCAAATCAGAATTCTCTCATTTTATCATGTTCCGTCAAATATTACAGGAAATATAAATACGAATTCACATCAAAATGCAAGAGCAGAGTAAACCTCCATAACACAGGTGAAAAAAATCCTCCAGAAGTTGAATACTTACCTTATCATCAGATTCATCATCTGAACCATCATCATTATCAGAAGAAGAAGCTAGAGGTTGGGTCTCTTCCACGGGTAGGGCCTTGCCTACCTTTTTCTTCTTCTCCTCTTCTTTTAGCTGCTTAAACCTGCAGATTAAAAATTATCTAAGAAACTTTGTAAAGGGGCTGGGACAAATTGTCTGCATTCAATACCATATAACACTGACCTCTCTCCAGCTTTTGCTGGCTTAGCAGCTGATCGTTTTGCCTGTCCTGCGGTAATGATTCCACTAGCATTTTCATTCACAACTGGCTTTGCACCTCCTAATTTGCGTAGCCATACTTGTTGAGCTGTGCTTAGGACATTGTTTGTAAACCTGATAGAAGGAATGGCTAACTAAGGGAGACCTTTTATAGCTAATCTCTTTTTCCTTTTTCATAAGGGGAGGGGCTGTAATAATATGGGAAAAAACTCATACAGGATTAAGTCAATTGAACAATGTAGATGGCCACAGTGTTGCAACTATCCCCAAATCCAATGATTTTGCAGATCATGCATATCTCAGCTAAGGGGAAGAAGGCCAGCATACACAGAGTAATAAATTTAGGATTTGATGCGAAAAACTCGGATTATTGCTCAACAAATTTTGGTCTTTTCTTAAAAATGCAGAATCTGCATCCTCATACATATTTTCCCCATATTTATGTGGCTGACATCGGACATGCATAAGAAAGATTTATATTGATAATATATTATGAATTATAGCCAATATGGAGTTGCTCAAATTTTATGGCAAGGAATATGGAGTTGCTCAAATTTTATGGCAAGGAATAGTATAGGATGGAAGATATAGTAACCGAGATATTATAGCTCAGTAAACTGCTAAGGAATCCAAATAGCTATTACACAAACAAAAATTAAGTTCATTGACTTGAAAGAATGTAAAAGATATAGTTTGTGAGAAACTAACCAGTAAATTGTTAGTCCTGATGGGACAGATAGTGAGAAGTAACCAATCATGAGTGGAAGAAACTTGAAAACAAGAAGTGAATTCTTTTGAGTTGGATCATCAGTCTGTCAAAAGAAGTTATTTAGAGTTCTCTTGCAAAAAAAATGTTTTTTTTTTTTTTTTTTTGTATCGAAGCGCTTGCAAAAATTTTGACACAGAAGGAGGGTTAACATGTTTACCTGGGGTGGTTTCATGATTTCCATTGAAAGGTACTGAGAAACAACAAGAAGGATAGGTAAAATGAGGTAAGCAGCAGTATCATGCCAGCCCAATGGCGGATGACCATCCTGCATGACAGAGTATAGAAGTTACATTACCATATGACAGTAAAAACACAAGACAGAAACTTGGCCACATATTTCCTCTCAATAATATATTATTGAAACAAATGAATAAAATGTATCCATGACTGATAACTTGCTCATAATGTGCATTGTGCATTTACTTTCAGGTTTACAAGCACTTCAGATATAAAATACTTGACACTCATTATTCATTAATCCTATAATAAAATAGTGTCACATGGATAATTTGTTTTAAGGCAAATACCACAGTAAAACTCTTTTAAGAGTTATGAGCAAGAAATTTTATGACAATCTCTTGATTAAAATACTAAGTTGACATGAAAGTGGCCATATTTGAGGGAAAGATATCCCACTGATGAAGAAATAACATAAGAAAATCAGTTATATGTACAAGGAGAAAACCACATGGTCTAACTATCATTTCAACAATCAAGGGAAAGCAATAGTGTCTTACCACAAATGGGAAAAGCCAAGAAATTCCAGATCCACTTTGTCGAGCAGCAATTGTAGTAGGACCACCCAGAGAGGGAATCCAAAAGAAACCTTCTGTTAACAGTCCCTTCAAGGTAAAGATTGCAAAAAGTAGAAACAATCAAATAGGCAAGCATAATTTGTTCATCAATTTCCACTTGCATGTTCTACTAATACTTACCTCATTTGCCACATTTGATAAAGCTTGGTAGAGTCCTATAAAAACTGGAATTGTTGCCAAAGTTGGGAAACAACCTATGCATTTAAACAAAGAAAATGTTGACATCATGAACATACATGGAAACTATGTGAATAGAAATACACTAAATTCTAACTAATAGGGCAGTGCCAATGTTACAGGAGCAAAAAATCATGGATCAAAATTGATGGAGAAAACAAAATATAACTATACTTCTGCTACAAAAAATTAACAACCACTGTTTCAAGATTGTCTCCTGTGGTCACCAGCAGTGAGGTAAGGAAAAGAAAAGGAGAGATAAAAAGTACCTGCCAATGGGTTGACCCCAGCCTGCCTGTATAGCCTTGATGTCTCAAGTTGTATTCTTTCCTTAAAAGAGAAAAACAAAATGAATAATTCAGAGAGAACCACGTAATGCTTCTAATGGTAAAAACAACAACTATCATTCACTTTTGCTCAAACTAGAAGCTTAAATAAAACCATACAATTAAAAACATCCCTCACCTGATTGCCAGCATATCTTTCTTGAATGGCCTTGATTTTCGGTTGAAGATTTTGCATAGCCAATGTTGATTCCACCTACAAGTTCACTAAAATCAGTGCTCAAATTGTTTTGTCAAGCAAAGTTATGTAATTTAGTGATATCATTTGAGTTCGATTCAAATATGGTTTGCTAATAATGATTTCAATAATAGCATCTTAAGCATCATAGAACTAAAAGGTCAAAGTACTTTTGCAGGAAACAAAAATCTGTTTCAAGATAACTGAAATTTTGTATTCAAAATGGCTTCTAAAATCACTTTAGTTCGTACAGACCTGTTGCTTTGTCAAGGGAAATGTAACAACTTTAACAATAACAGTGAGCAATATTATAGCAAATCCATAGGAGTAAGGCACGTGCACGGCATTAAGGCCGTCCTTTAACACCTGAAAACACAACATTCTCAATTACTTCGTGTCTAAAACAGAAATACAAGAAAAACAACTATGCTGTTTCCAAGTATACCCTTTTTTATATTGCATATGTCGCAAGGTAAATAACGTGGTATAAATTTTACGGCTAAAAAAGTAAACACTTCCCCCTCATAGCATCTCAGAACTTTCTTGCCTGGGATTTCATTAATCATCCTAATATCTATTGTCATGTAAACTTCATATACAAACGTTAAAATTCAACCTTTGCTCCTACCAGTTTCGATGATCAACCTGGTTAGTCCAATGTTGGGGAGAATTTTAAGATACGAGCAAGCCACATCCCCATGATAATAAGGTTCCACAATTTTTAGGTTTTTGCTAATAACATACAAAGCAGACAAATAAATAGTCCAATTTGTAGCATGAATTGCTACATAAGTGTTTATAGTCTGCATAATCTATATAAAGAAAATTACCTTGAGAACTAATTCCATGCCTTCGGAGATAAACCCAAACCACCCTCCGTTCTTCTGTACAGCAGCATCAGTGGAGGAGGATGCTGCGGCACCAGCACTTGGATCAGAAGCAACTGCGGCATCAGCAAGCGTGTAAAGAAGATCTTCAGCTCTACTGAAAATTACGTTGAGGTCAAAGGAATGGCTTATAGAGTGAATTGGAGGAATTTCATGGAAGCTGAACTTAACTCTGGTGCTAACCAGCCTGCGGTTAGAGAAAGTGCTTAAACCATGGCGAGAGATCGAAGGAATTGGTGTGCCGAGAAACAAAGGAGACGAAATTAATGTTTTCGCCATGGATGAGAAGCTTGGGAGAAGATAGGACAGAGATGGTTCAGCTTCTCATGCCAGAGGAAGATGAGGAAGGCCTGGCAGTGGATGAGAAGACCGATTGGTGTGAATATTACCCAATTATCCGTATTTTTGTTGGTCATTTCAGCGATGATGTGGCATGCACTGCTTGACTTGAATTTTCTAACAAATATTTATTCCAACCTACAGCCTATTTCCGTTATTTTCTGTTTACATTTTTATCGTAAAAAACATAGAAGATTAGTGGTGTGTTCGGTATTCATCATGAGAAAAAAAAATCATGTCTTAAGATGAAATATTAAATAAGACATAATAATTAAGAAAAAAAATAACATCCTTAAATTTTTTTAAAAAATTGATAAAATAAATTTAGAAGAGATAAAAAATAATCTTTTATTTTGGATCTCATAATTTTTTATTAAAATATATTATTTTAATAAAAAATCTATATTTATTTCTTTTATATTTATCTTTTCAATTAAAATATTTAAAATTTATCTCGTTATCCAAAATATCTGAATATCTTATTGTGAAATATAAGTCAAACATTTGAAATTAAGATAGATTTTGAATTTTTAAAAATTCAGTTTAAAGCATCCATTTTTATTTAAATATTATTATATAGTAAGTATCCTTTTATTTGTGATGAAAGAATAGATAAATTTTTTTTCCTTTATATTTCAATTTAAATTATGGTTAGAATTTTAATAATAGATTATTTATAACTAATTTTTAATTTAAATTTTTAATTTTATTACTATTAAATTATTAAGTTATTAATTTAATTTTTAAATTTTCTAAATTATCAAATAACATTTTTTATAATTTTTAATATTTAAATTATTTATCTGAGTAATATAATTTTGATATCTATTTTAATATTATTTAGATGATTTTCAACTTAGAATTTTATAGTATTATGTTTAAATACTTAATGTTAAAAATAGAAATTATAAATATTATAATATTTTAATTACATAATTCAAAATTTAAATAATTTATTAATATATTTTTCTAAATTTTAAATTATAAATTATCTGAATAAATATTATATATCATCATTTTTTATGTAATTATTTATTTAAAAAATTATTTAATGTTAACGTCAGATTTTGGTCACGTTCCAAACTCTGGCCAACGGAAGGATTCTTACGATATCTCAAGCCTGTATTCGATTCAACTTTTACAGAACAAGGAGACGAACGAGGATCAAAGGGGGAGTAGGGATGAAAATATGAGGTTTAGCGTGGTTCGGCCAAATTCAGACGGTACCGGACTCTACGTCCATGGCGGAGTTTTATTAATGTGCGATGAGCGATTTTAGCAGCGCTTCCACTTACAGAATGGTTCTCTCTCCTCTCTTAACAATGTAGTTCTATTTATAGAGGGAGGAGGAGTTACATGCAATAATTACCCACTACAGTGATGTTACATCAAACTATAAATAGAAGAGACAATGAGGGGTTACAATTCGGCTATTGTAGAGTGTAGACTGTGGGGGTGGGCCCTCTCCTGTTGATCATAGACTTTGGCTTTGCAGTCATGGTTTGGTGTTGTCTTCGTCATGCAAAAAGTCTAGTATTTCTTTGTTGGGATTCTGAGCTCAAGGGACTAGTGAGGTAATGAGGTGTCGAACCTGATGTTGTCGAAAAAGCCAGCGAGCTCCGATAAAAAAAAGGGGAGTTGGCTGTTTTTGCGACTATCACGTTAGGCTTTAATTCAGCGAGGTGTGGCTCGCTATGACAAAGCTCGCTGGAGGAAGAGCTTGTTGAGGTGTTCCTGGTGAACCCAAGTTCACTGCTTCCTTTTGAGCCAATCCTCGTATACAACATTTAATAATATTATTTATATTTAATTTTTAATCTAAATTTATTAATAGATTTTAATTTAAATTATTTTTATGTATATTATATTATTTATATATAAATAAATAATTATATTTATATTCAAATAAAATACTTATCATAGTTAGTAATATCTAATTATAATTTGATGGGTATTGTGTATTTAAAAATTCTCTTTATTTAAATTTTCATATTATCTTTAAATATTAAATATTAACTTTGGTACTTTATAATTTCTCTTTTTAAAATTTTTATCGTTTTTGAGTATTTATTATAATTTTAATTTTAAATATTTCTAAAATTTTATAAAATAATATTTTTGATATATATATTTTTAAGATAATATATTAGTTAAGATAATGTATGAATTCTTATTAATTAAATAATTAAAAATTTTAATATAAAGTAGTTAATTTAAATGTTTAAATAAAATTATTTATAAATGAATTCTTTTGAGTATTAATATATTAAAAAATATTTTTAAAAAGATAAAAAATTTAAATAATTAATTTAACTAATTTAAAATATTAATATAATAATTTTATCAAATTAAAAGAAATATAATATTTATTTATAATTACATGAATATAATTACATTAATTTTATAATGATCTAATGGATAAAAATATAATAATAACTTGTCTAAATATATTATAATTTATAATCTAAATTTGTATTATAAATTATTATTAAATAAAATTAATTAAAACTATAGATCACATGACGTAGAAGCAAGTAAAGATATACATTCTAAACAGGATTTTCAATCCTGGCCTCGCTCTCATTAGATATTTTTATCATCTATTTATTCTTTTCTTAAAGAAATTAGTCAATTCACCATCAAAAAAATTTGCTAAAATTTCAACTTTATCACCCTTTTTTGTTTTGCATATATTCATATTCCGATATTTGTCAATTTACAGTGAGAACAATTTAAGTGAGAAAGAAAATGTCCTACAAATATTCATATAACCCATCATCTTCTAGAAAAATGAAGTAATATATAATTAATTCTACATAAATTCCACTTTAGGTTATTTATCATTTTATTCAAGTTTCTCACCATTAAAACCATATTTAATGACCAAAAGAAGTAATTAGAAAATAAAATTCCATCCATCTATTTATCAAATGCATGAATTTTTACATGATAACTTACATTATCTTAGTACCAGAACGTCACTGATAAAAATAAGTTTAAATGGAAAATAAAAGCATATACGCAAGACTAACTTTGGAAACTGTCCGATGAGTCAATTAAGAGCATCTAAACTGTAACAATCAATTACCAGTCACTATGAATAATAATAATAAAAAAATATCACTTGAAGGGTCGAAGTGAGGAAAAGATCATTTATTTCCGAACTTTATAGAAAATATAATTTTTTAAAGAGTAAAAAATATTTGATTAATTTGATTGGCCAGTTGTACTATTTAAGAAATTCAAAGTTACTTGTTACTTCTTATGCTTTTATTAAAATAAAAATATAAAAATATTATTATGAAATTTAAATAATAATAAAAATATTTTTTAACAATTAATTTGACAAAAAATATAATATTTATTAAGATATTTTAATTATTTTAATAATACTTCACAATAAGTTTATAAGTGAAAAGCTTAATATTTCTTAAAATATTTTATTCATTTTAATAATATTTTACAGAAAATTTATAAATAAAACAAGTAGCACATTTTATTCATTTTAATAATATTTTACAAAAAATTTATAAGTGAAACAAGTATCACATACCTGGTAAATTATTATTTCTTGGTGTCAATAAAAAAACTTTTTTACACTTCTCACAAAATTTATATAAAAAATTTTTTCTTAAAAAATTCAATCTCCACACAATATAAACCCAATCGAGTCTTAAACCCAGTTTGAAAAAGCATACAACAATTCCTTTGGATAAAATAGTAAGCAACAGTGGAAAAAAAAAAGGGTGCTCAGTTTTACATTTCTCGTAAGGAAGATAAGTAATCAGATGGCAATTAACGACAACGTTATATCCAGAAAAAGAGTAGGAAATGACAACATTAAACAGCAGCCAATAGGCCTGTGGATAGACCGTGCAACGTATGCCACCATTCGATACGTCATCAGAAATTTCTCGAACCACCTAGAGTGTTGAAAAACCGCCCTCCCTTGCCCACTCCTTTTTTCATAGCCGTCCAATGTTAATCCAACGGCTCATAAGTCACAGAGCGAACATTCCAGAATTCGAACGTTTTCCTTTATATCTCAGGCACCTCTTCTGATTTCCTCAATTCAGCTCAGAAAGAGATTCGAGGCTCTGTGTTTTTGTTTGCTTGAAATTTGAGGTTTTTGTTTCTTATAACTATCAAGCTAGATATTTGCTCTGAATTAGTGATAGAAGATGGCTGGAAAAGGTGAAGGTCCGGCGATCGGAATTGATCTGGGTACGACATATTCTTGTGTTGGTGTCTGGCAACACGACCGTGTGGAGATCATAGCCAATGATCAAGGTAACAGGACGACACCATCCTATGTTGCCTTCACTGACACTGAGAGGCTGATCGGTGATGCGGCCAAGAATCAGGTGGCTATGAACCCAATCAACACCGTTTTTGGTAAGTTCCTGAATTTTCATTCTACTGCAATTAACGAAGTGATTTTTTTTCGTTTGTTGCATGTTTCGGTGATTTTGTGATTTAGCTATAAAGGTATGTAAGAATGATTCAGAAGCTGGCTTACGGAAATTAGTTCTTCGGACTTGAAGTTAGCTCTATTTATTTTATTCTATATTTTAAGTCGTTTGGTTGCTGTATGTAATCCGAGTCAGCAACTCTAGTCGGTTATAACTAATTAATAGAAAATTAACTGAGCAAAAATCAGCTTTTGGTCATTGAGGATTTCTCAGTTGAAAACAGAGGATGAGAGATAACCTGTATATGTGGATAATTTGCATGTTATATTGCCCTCTATTTTTTCTTTCGGTGCTTCCTGTACATTTTACAGATAGCGGAGAAGTTTATGAATTAAAAGTTTTCTGTCTCCTGGCATGCTCTGTAATTGATAGTTGGGTCAGTTTTTTTTTAATTGAAAATTTTCTGTCACCTTAAACTTGATTTTATTACTACGAAAAGAATTACTGCTTGTATGCCTTCATGGTGCATATAAATGTGCATCAATGGAATAGATAAACTTACTGATTGATGAGTGATTAGGATATAGTGTGCGGGGTCTTTTGCTGACTATGTCACTTGATTTCGTGTATGTATGCAGATGCTAAGCGTTTGATTGGAAGGCGTTTTAGTGACTCTTCAGTGCAAAATGACATGAAATTGTGGCCCTTCAAGGTCATTTCGGGCCCTGGGGACAAGCCAATGATTGTTGTCCAATACAAGGGTGAGGAGAAGCAATTTGCTGCAGAAGAGATCTCTTCCATGGTTCTTATTAAAATGAAGGAGATTGCCGAGGCCTATCTCGGTTCCACCGTTAAGAATGCTGTTGTTACTGTCCCTGCGTACTTCAATGACTCACAACGTCAAGCTACAAAGGATGCCGGTGTCATTTCTGGTCTCAACGTCATGCGTATCATTAATGAACCTACTGCTGCCGCCATTGCTTATGGGCTTGACAAAAAGGCTGGAAGCACCGGCGAAAAGAATGTTCTCATCTTCGATCTTGGTGGTGGCACCTTTGATGTTTCCCTTCTCACCATTGAAGAAGGTATCTTTGAGGTGAAGGCTACTGCCGGTGACACCCACTTGGGCGGTGAAGATTTTGATAACAGAATGGTGCACCATTTCGTTCAGGAATTCAAGAGAAAGAACAAGAAAGATATCAGTGGGAACCCCCGAGCTTTGCGGCGATTGAGAACTGCTTGTGAGAGGGCTAAGAGGACTCTCTCATCCACTGCTCAAACTACCATTGAGATTGATTCATTGTATGAAGGTATTGACTTCTACACAACTATCACTCGTGCCCGGTTTGAGGAACTCAACATGGATCTCTTCAGGAAATGTATGGAGCCTGTAGAGAAGTGTTTGAGGGATGCTAAGATGGATAAGAGCGGCGTCCATGATGTTGTACTTGTTGGTGGATCCACTAGGATTCCCAAGGTTCAACAATTGTTGCAAGACTTCTTCAATGGAAAAGAGCTTTGCAAGAGCATCAACCCTGATGAGGCTGTTGCCTATGGTGCTGCTGTTCAGGCTGCAATTCTTAGTGGTGAAGGCAATGAGAAAGTTCAGGACCTTTTGTTGCTGGATGTTACTCCTTTATCCCTTGGTTTGGAGACTGCTGGAGGTGTCATGACTGTGTTGATTCCAAGGAACACCACCATCCCTACTAAGAAGGAGCAGGTGTTCTCAACCTACTCCGACAACCAGCCCGGTGTGCTGATTCAAGTCTATGAGGGTGAACGTACAAGAACCCGTGATAATAACTTGTTAGGCAAGTTTGAGTTGTCTGGTATTCCTCCCGCTCCAAGGGGTGTTCCTCAAATCAATGTCTGCTTTGACATCGATGCGAACGGTATTTTGAATGTGTCTGCTGAGGATAAAACCACTGGTCAGAAGAACAAGATTACTATAACAAATGACAAGGGCAGGCTCTCTAAGGAGGAGATCGAGAAGATGGTACAGGAGGCTGAGAAGTACAAATCTGAAGATGAAGAACACAAAAAGAAAGTGGAGGCCAAGAATTCACTGGAGAACTATGCCTATAACATGAGGAACACTATCAAGGATGAAAAGATTGCTTCCAAGCTATCTGCTGCTGATAAGAAGAAGATTGAAGATGCAATTGAGGAGACCATTCAGTGGCTTGATGGGAACCAGCTGGCAGAAGCAGATGAATTCGAGGACAAGATGAAGGAGCTGGAGAGCATTTGCAACCCCATCATTGCTAAGATGTACCAAGGTGCTGGTGGCGATACCGGTGGAGCCATGGATGAGGATGGTCCTTCAGCTGGCAGCGGAAGCGGTGCGGGGCCTAAGATTGAGGAGGTTGATTAAATGAGTTAGTAATGTTGTAGGTGCTGCATGCATCGCTTCTGGGATATATGTTTTTAGAAATTCTACCTTGTTTTGAGTGCAATGAATTTAAGGTTGCTGCTAAATGTTTCATTGTGGTTCTGATGGCAGTTCGTGTTTTCCTGTTCCTGGCCCTGAATTTGTAGTTGACTTCATCTGTATGAAATTCCACCCACATTTTTAATTATGTTGCTGGTGTTATTGCTTTATGATTTATGAAGCAGATGCCAAAGATAACTTTCATTCATCGACTCTGTGTTTTGTTTCGAGAAGCTTCTTCGTTTGAAATACTGCATCCGATGTTAGTAATCTTATACAGAAAGAAAGCAAAGTATTGGAGTAGCCAGTAACTGAACCTTAATGTATGAAAATGACTGGAATATAGTGAAAATGCAATTTTACTTTTCAAGTATAGAGAAAATTGAATGCCTTTTTTTTTTCTCTCTAAAATTAAAATGCTAATAAATTCTAAACATGAAGATAACAAATAACATTGTACATTAATGGGATACGAATTAATTTTTGCAGTCACTTATCGAAAGCATTCAAAAACAGTAAGTTCACAACAAATTCAGGAAGATTTTATATTGGAACTGGGAGCGTATAGCCTATCATTTAAAAAGAAAAGAACTTCATGAATCCTGACAACCTGGTATGTGTGGGAACAACACGAATCCTGACAACCTGGTATGTGTGGGAACAATATGAATAAGAGTTCCTTGAACATAGAAATCAACTTAAGATTCCACTATGATGATCACCTTGTTGGCTTTCAGCAACAACAGAAATTGATTGAACAAGGCATCACAGAGTTGAGAATCAGGAGGTGTTTGGTTGGAGACTAGAATTTAGGGATTGATAATAGAATAAAAAAAATTATTGAGTGTTATACGTTATCCATTAAAAAAGAAAATATATCTTTCATCTCATGAAATCCCCATTATTTCAACTTACTTATCATCATTCATTATCATTATCATTAATTGATTACTGTCCATCACTATTATTATCATTGATCACCGTTTAACTGTCACAACCCGCCTAGGGGGTCCATGACCGGTGTAGAAGGTCACTCGTAGAAAACCTTCTATAATTCAAACAATGTATATTGACCATAAATACACATCTAGTTCTGTCGAAAATCCAGCAGAATTTCCCTTATAATCTAGACGTCCAGGCTCAAGGCCTTAATGCATAACAAGGGCCATGTGCCTATCAAAACTTGTATAATAAATAAACAAATACACAGCGGCCCAGACTAGACAACAACAATCTACTGGGTATCCAGAACTCAGTCACAAGCATAATTCAATAAACATTCCTAATTAACAGCCAAGTTACAGGATTAATTTATACAAGATTCTAATAAACAAAATACTATAGGCTATATGCGCATCAAAAACATACGCAGCAACAACCAAACACGTAGTGGCCCAAACCAGATATTCATCCTACTGGCCATTCGACAAACAAACTAATACAACACATAATTATTATCATTTCATCAATTGCTGTTAGTATGTATATTTACTATTTTATTCCTTTATATTTCTATTGAAGGAGTTTCGATTATTTAGTGAGCAAGTAGTTCCACTAAACTAAAATTTTGACTATTTGAAACTAAATATTTCTATTAAACAAAATTATCTTCTCCACAAACTTTTATGAAAACTCTTTCACAATTATTTTGTAAGAGAGAACATATAATTCTTAAAATATCTTTTTCATAAATTTGATATTTATATATCAAATGAAATATTTCAAAACATATTTCTTTTTCTTTAAGGAAGTGTTGGTTGGATCCAGATAATTCTTATAGGTAACCATAATCGATCATATCGCCCCCAAACCATCCACAACACCAATCAGATATATCCTTTTATTACACCCTCCTCCTTATTGCTCCAATAGACACCGGGTGGTTACAAGTGCATCTGAGGGTTTTCTGGGATTATCCAGTGGTTCCGAACCCAAAGGAACCCAACAGGGAACCAGAATCAGATCTCCAAATCCAACCATTCACACCAGTTCAGATCTCCCCCTTATTTCCCCTACAGATCAGAACAGATATACACAGATGCACTTGTGGGTTGCCATGGTACTATCAATGGATCCTTAGTTAAATTAATCATTTTAAATATTTTATGCAGCAAGAAATTTAATATTCAATAAGTAACAGTATCAAAACATATTTAAATCAATCAAGATATTTTTCGAAATCACTAAAACATTTCTATATTCATTTTCATTCGAAACGTACTGTCAACACCTGGATTCCAAGGAAACTCCTATTGGTATTTGTGGCATCATCGATATTTTCTTTTTACTTATTATTCGTATCGAATACTTATTTTCAACTGTCGTTTCTCATTATCGCCTCTTGGGCTATTATCACCATTCAGACCATTTCTTTATTATCTAGCCAACATGGGCTTATTTCCTTATTACCCAGCCATACAGGTTGTTCACAAATATCATCAGGTTACCAATAGGTTTCCAGTGAGCCCAGGGTCTCAGGTTATTCAAACCATTCACATTGAAAATATTTTTATCCATTTTCATAATAAAACAAGTTAAGAATACATATTTTAAATACAAATATTATCTCACAATAAATCATCATCGGTATTTTAAATTATTGAAATCGTCACTTGTTTATAAAATTACCACTCAACATAAAACAAGTTTTGCAAGGGTGGGACTATCCACTCACACTCAGGGTGTAAAATTTATAGAAATTCAAGCATTACACATTTTATAATTTATCAAGAACACCTCACATTATCAATAAAATTTTCCACTTTCGTCTACACATCCAATTTCCAAAACTTACAACAACTAAAATTACTTAGCAAGCTAGAATTTTTATAGCAATCAACAATCCAGAATTTACACAGCAAAACAGAGCTTATATAGCAAACAAAATTTATACAGCAAACCAGCATACAACAAACCAAAATACAAGAAACCAGAATACAATAACCAGAATACAGCAACTAGGATTTATATAGTGAATTTATACATACCAATAAAGTAGATTATCAACTCATATTCAAATTGCAAAACTTACAGGGATTTGAGTATTATGAATTCTATAATTTATCAAGAATGCATCAGAATCAAACAACAAAAATTTTTCTTATTTTTTCATCAACTATGCATATTTAAACTCAAACATAGATTTCTTGATGACTTTCAATCAGAGTACTATGGAATAAAACTAATGATCTAGGATTACTCACAGTATTCTGAAGGTCCACCAGTTAGCTCGTCGTCAGCCGAAACGCCGTCAACGACCCATATCTTATAGCTGGCCGAACCAGCATATAACAAAGGAGGCAGAAGGAGCTGATCTGCTACAAGCTCAACTAGTCAGGAATTTCACCAGAAAGGAGAAAGAAATCATTCACCGGTGAAGAGGAAATCAGCCGGTAGCCAAAGTTGCCATGGCCAAACAGCTTAACTTCACCAATCACAGCCAAGAAGCCAAACCCAGCAAGCCAAAGGAGAAGGGAATCAATCAGAACACAACCGGACTTCCTTTAGCTAAGAATGGTGGTCGGAGGTACGTCGATCGAGATAAGAGCTCTAAAAGTTTCTGGACTGCACCAGAAAACGTAACTAGAGAGAAGAAACTAAGAAGAAGAAGCCATTCAGGGGTTGGCCGATCTTCAATCGACTGGCCCCCTTTATATAATTAAAAATATTATTTATAATTTACACTTTGGCCCCAAATTTTTACACCGCCTTACACTAAGGCTCAAGACTTTATGCTACCTTAACAAAGGCCCAGCTTTCACAAATCTTTTCAATTTAATACCTACCGATTTCTCAATTTAGTCCTTTTCAATTTTTTTCCAGGTGTTACATTAACATTACAATTAATGTTGGTTATCGTCTATCATCACCTACAACTGTTAATTATTATCCATTACGACTATTATTGTGGACCACCTCTATCATTATTTATTATCGTTAATCACTGTTTATCACTATTGATCACCATGCATTGTCATCTATTGTTATTAACCACTTATCATTACCATCCATCACTGTTGACTATTGATCACCACCATCTATCATTTTGAGAATCGACACCACCACCACCATCCAATACCACATACTGTCATTGATCACCATTAATTATTATTAACAATTACCCAATCAAATAGCAAAATCGGGAATCATGAACAGTTTGGTCTCATTCCTTGATTAAATCAAACAATAATAGTTACCATTATCTTTGCCCCTCCTCCCTATTTTATTCCATTCCCTTTCCACTTCCATTTCCATAGGTTGAATGAAACGTTTCCTTAGTTTATGTTTAACTTTTAGGTGACATTTAATTTATAGAATCTTTTTCATATTTTTGAGAATATTTTAAGGGAGTGTTAGATCCATATATTTGGTTTAAAATTTAGAAAAATTTACTTAGGAATGTTTTTAACCCAATATTTTCATGGGGGATATGGCTATGCTACATTTCCATGACATGAGAATGTTTTAGCCATATAAAAAGATTATTTTGCCCACTCTTCCATTAATGTCTTACCACTTTTATCCACTACTACCTGCCATTATTAACTACTTCCCACCACAATCATCGTCATTAACCATCATCCACCACCGTTAAAGGGTGTCAGAACTGGCAAAGATAATAAGTTGAATTATCCTAGCTTGTAGTAAGATGAGTTCAAGTCAATTCATAGGGATTGGTGAACAACTACCTCCCACCATAACCATTGACCGCCACCTATCATCATTGAAAGGTGTCAAAATTGACAAAGATAATAAGCTGAACTATCCTAACTTTTAGTAAGATAAGTTCAAGTCGATCCACAGGAACTGATGATTAATTCAATATATAAAAGTCAGGGAGAAATATTGGCTACCTAATTAGAATGTAGGAATAGGCAACTAGCAACAACATAAACAGAGAAAATTAACCACAAAAAAGAAACTTTAAGTGAAAAGGCTTCAATCCAAGGGACTCTTACATTCAATTGAGTGATTGATCTTAAACATAAATGTTTCATTTCCTATTTGACCGCCTAACTAATAATTAAATTAAACCCTTCCTTTTAATTTCCTTAACCAAACACAACACCCAAATTAACTTTTATTATTGAATTGATCAAAGCCCAACACCTCAATCAATTCAATAATAACATTAGGAATCTGAAAAGACCAAAACTAATTAAGAAACTCACCCTAATAGCAAATTCATTAGTTACACTATATTTTTCTAGAATAATTGATTGGCACCAGTGCATAATCAAAAACCTTATTTCTACTTAAGCCAAATAACCAAAAATAACTTTGATTATAGAAGTTTAGCTAGAATAAACAATTAACGATCTCTATTAATCAATCTTCTAAAGCAATTAATTCCATTATATTAGAGAAACAAGTAAATCAAATTGGAAATAAATCAGTAATATAAATAAGTCTTACAATCAAAAAGAGAATTGAAGTAAAATTTCCTTTAGATTGAAAGAAAATATTAGCTACACATTACAAAAGAAATTTAAAAAATGAAAAAAAAGAAGAAGAGAATACCTGGAAAGGATTGGTATTCTTACCCTAGGAGAGCTCCTCCTTTATTACAAAAATGAGAGAAAAAAGAAAAGGGGTCCAAAAAGACAATTGAATTCATGTTTTGATAATTTGCACCTCTCTTCTCACTTTGGTTGTTGATTAGAGTTAGATGGAAGAATAATTGGACTTGGGTCTTTCTATAGAAGTTGTAGTCTTATCTCTTAGCAATCCAATGGCGTTGACCTTGCTAAAAAATTCAATTCCTAGCCTAACTTGTGGGTTAAAAATTGAAATATTATTGTAGAACAATCTCACCAGTAATAGAGTTGGTCACTTAGATTTACAACCTTGAAACATATCAAAACGATATATTTTGGCTTTGAGTCCTTCATAAAAGTTGTAGCAGTGGATCTTAGCTATCAAATAGGCTTGAGTTGTATCAAATTGAGGTCTTGAGCTCTAGATTTTGGTTAAAATATTGTGACTGATTTTAGGTCAACTAGTCGGTACTCTGTTTCAGCTTTTAGGATGAATTTCACCCTCTAAAAGGTTGAACTAGGCTTGTAACTTTATATAACATTTGTAGGGCTTTCTCTTACCTTTCTAAAGACATAAGAATAACTCAAAATTGAAGTTCAGAACTCCAGATACACTAAAAAACCTGAAATAGTGTTAAATTACTAAATTAATTCAAATAAGTTTCAAAACTGACCAAATCAATAAACTAATCATAAGTAACCAATTTAGCACAAAATCATGAACAAAGACTAAGTAGGGAAAGAATATAAAATATGTATAAATTATATTCATCAAATTACCCTACACTTAGCTCTTCTATGTCCTCAGGTAAGACACCAAATCTAAACTAAACTAGATTCAAAACAAAAATTCTAACACAAATCTTTCAATAATGATAAGAATGCAAAAAAAAAAAAAGGTAAAGAAATAACCAAAATTTCAAAGGATATAGCACATTATGAAGCAACATTCTTGACAATCAAAAACTCAAAATCAGTTAACAAAGCAATTTCATTTAAAAGAAAAATAGATCAAATTGGTAGACCTTCATAAGATAAGCTCTCCAACTCTTTTAGTGAAGATAGGCAAGTGTTTCACTCAATTTCAATCCATGAAAATTAACTTCCATAAATTTACTTATAATCTAATCTCCATTATTCAAATAACATGCATAACGTAAATCAAAAGGACTTCTCAAAAGTTATAACATAAGTTTACTTATAATCTAATCTCCATTACTCAAATAACATGCATAACATAAATCAAAAGAACTTCTCAAGAGTTATAATATGGCCAAGGGAAAAGAGACGGAAAGAAATGAAAAGGATATGAAAGTGCAAAACTAAATAGACAAATAGAGCATTGTAGCATAAATTCAAACAAGTAAAGGGGCAATTGAAACCGGAATCTACATCACAAATTTTCACATTTATTGCTTCTCTTTTTCTCTCTCCTTTTTTTTATCTTACTTTTCACTTTCTTTTCAAAAATTTTCTTTTTCTTATTTTCTTCATCTTTAATTGCATTGAACTCCTTTTCTTTTTCTTTTTTATTTCCTTGACCATTGTGATGATTACATTTACCTTTTCACCAAATAATTAGTACACCCCTGACTTATTCAAAAATCCATCTCACTAATAAATCAAATACTTTACTAATCCATAAGGTTAGAAAAATGTAAAGACATTTAAAGCTTAGCTTGGCTAAAAAGGCAAAAATGGCTTAATCAAAGAATATTTTAATCATATTCATGCATGCATATGCTAATGTAATGTTAGAAAATTCAAAGCAAGTTCTAGAGAAACAATTCCATAAATGAAAAATCACATATAAGAAAGAAGAGGAACCTAATAAAAATGATCAGTAATAGCTCCAAATCTCATAGACTATACGTCTACTAAAATCAATTTACAAATATTTCAAACTTCATCACTGTGCTAATAAAAAAAAAGGATCAAGAGGCAAGATAATTTATTCAACTATGCTATGCAACCATCAAAATCAATTGCAACCTATCCAAGGCTTAAACAAACTCATTATAATTCAAAAACACCTAAATGAACAAAATAAACATAAAAAAAGTAACACAAAACGATCCTAAAGTTTCACACCATACTTAAATTTCACATTGTCCCCAATGTAAGCATAAAATTAATAGCAGTAAATAATAAACAATTAAAATAAAAAAGATAGGAAAAGAGAGTAAATGTTTTAGGTTGCTTCCCAATAAGTGCCTTTTTTTAGCATCGTTGCTCGATGGAGCATTAGTTATCTTAGATCAAATATGAATATTAACAATAACCATTTGATATGAGGAGACTGTATGTACCATTCCTTGAAATCAAGGTCTCTTAGAACTAGAATGTAATACCTAAAAAAAAAAAAGAAAAATGTTGGCTGAGGAACTGAAGTGAAGATTTTGTTGGGGTCGTAACGTAATTTCTTATTTTTCAGAAAGGCCTATTCGAAGTCGGTAGAAAGTTTTGGGGTTAAACTATAATTTATCCTATTTTTATTTCAGTATAAGTTTTTCCCAGCAGATTTTCCCCATGCAGTGGCATTTTCCCAATACTTCCTTAGCATTCCTCCTCCTCAGCCGACGTTCTGCTTCTTAGTTTACTGCTATCTGGTGAGGCTTGGCTGTTAGTCTTCCTCTAATCATCTTCTCTGGTGTCTTCCTCTTCTTCTAGTAAGCTTTGGCTGAAGTTTCCCTACTACGGTTGTGTTCTCTGATGAGCTAACTCCCTTTGGTCCGATGTCATTTTGCAAGCTGCTTCCTCTTCGGCCCTCCTTCCTCCGACCATGTCTGACTATTGACTTTCTTCCTTTGGTCCCCTCTCGGCATCCCTTCTTCTCCAGCAACTTGGCTTTCTTTCTTCTTCTCCACTGGTGTCACGACCCAAATCCGAGGTCCGTGACCGGCGTAGAAGGTCACCATCAGGAATCCCTTTCCTTTAGGAAACCCCCTACAAGCC
>JANHAO010006490.1:0-21276 GCA_026873985.1 Saraca asoca
AATAAACTAAAGCAGTACCAAGAACAAACTAACAAAATTAAGGTAAAAGTAAGATAAAAATCACAAACTAACAACTAATTAAGAGATTATATTCATCATTTTTATAGGTATATTTTTCAGTGTGATTCAACTGGCATGAGTAGATTTTTGCATATTAATAGCAAAAAATAGGGGAAACCATTTCCAACACAAAGGCACATTATAGGATCTTATTATCCCATGTTTTTAGAAGCATAAACAAACACAAACTTAACTATTTCAAAATCATACTCATTAGCATCCTAATAATCGAATTAATCATCAAGTTTTATTATATCATCACAATATTCATTTTTACTAACTTGTACCACAAATCAACAGATGTCAAGGAAGAATCACATTATAATTCATAAGAATGGTAAGTATCACTCATCTTAATAGCTTGAACACAAGAAACTGTATCTATTTCATCGAAATCTTCTATGCACTTCAAAATAAAAAATAAAAGCATATTAGCTTCTAATCCATTTTTCACATATTTCTCTTGTTAACTAATTGTATATGATTAAATTATGATTCCTATATTATTATCAAAGCTATATAAACAAATTTGAGCTCCAAAACGTCTAAAAAAATTGGATTAACTCATGGGTTGAATAGTATAATGAATAATGATAGAAAACTTAAAAAATTCATAACTCAAGTTATATGTAATGAATCAATATGATTTTGATGTTGAAATGAAGGGGAAGAAAAGAGGATTCAATAGTAAAAATCTAAGAAAATAACAAGCAAGATTAAGAGCTTACCTGAAAAGGGAGAAAGTGAAGGTTTAGAGAGAGAAAGTGAAAACTTTTAAAGGAAGAAGAAATGAAGTTTGCATGACTTCCTTTAGGCTGAAGCCAAAAAAGAAAAAAGAAAGGAAGCCAGCCTAAGAGAGGATAAAATGGGAAAGTTTGGACAACTTTTCAATAATTACAAGTTGACCACTTTCTTTTTCTTTATTTCTTCCATTTTGAACACAAATTTAACACACCTATTAATTTCCAAAAAATAGAAAATTTTAATATAAATTAGTTAAATTAAACCCCTTCATAATGACTATATTTTTTCGCTCATTTGATATCCATAATCATTATTTCAAATTTTTTAAAGTTTTCTGAAAATAAGATTCCAAATTACAAATTTTGTTCCTTGAACATTCTCGATCAACTCTTTAATCTTCTAAGATTTTTTAAAATTCATATAATTTATTTATACTATTTCTAGGTCTTTCATAACTCAAAATTTATAGTTTCAAAATTCTCAAAAAATTTTGAATTCCTCTTTTCTGGTTTTTTTGAAAAATCATTTTAGTTCTAAATAAAGTTTGGAAATTTTAGAATGTTACAAATTCTCCCCCTTATAAGAATTCATCCCTAAATTTTGAATAGTAATGTTAACTAAACTAGAATGACTTAACTATTGTAAATTGCAAGTTATTTTAAATGATTAGGACAATTAACTCTTACCAAATAAATGGGGATATTTTTCTTGCATATTAGTTTCTAGTTCCCATATGGCTTATCATTTATCATATTATTCTCACATCACTTTAACCATCAAAATTTCTTTAAACTTTAACTTCTGAACTTTTTCATCAAGAACCATTTGGTATCTAATTGAATTAATTCATGATAACATGAGATTTGTCTAAAACAATTTTCTTAATATTGAAATATGGAATATTGGATGGATTCCTTGCATCTCAGCTGGTAATTCCAATTGGTACGCTGTGACACCCACATGTTTGATAATTCTAAATGGTCTCACATACTATGGTGCTAATTTCCCCTTTTTGTCAAATCACATAATTCCTTTCATAGGGGTCACATTAAGAAATACTTGATCATCAACCTCGAACCCTAGGTTTCTTTTCATATTATTCAAATATGACTTCTGTCAATCTTGAGTTGCCTTCATCCAATCACAGATCAATTGTACTTTTTCAACTGCATTTGTTACAAGATCTAGTCCCAATAGTTTTAATTCCCTAGGCTTAAACTAGTTTATCGAAGATCTACATCTTTACCTATACAATGCCTCAAAAAGTGCCATTTGAATACTGACTTGATAATTATTGTTGCAAGCAAATTCGATTAGTGGTAAATATTTTTTCTAGATCCCTTTGAATTCCATCAAACATGCCTGTAACATATTCTCTAGAGTCTGAATTGTTCATTCAAATTAACCATCCATCTGTAGATGAGAAGCTGTGCTAAACTACAATTGAAAACCCAATGATAGTTGAAATGATTACTAGAAGTGAGAGGTAAACTGGGTATGATGATTTGAGATAATTGTCAAGGGCATACCATGCAAAGGAACTAATCGATCAAGATACAATTATGCATATTGAATAGCTAAATAAGTTATTTTAACTGACAGGAAATGAGCTGGTTTGGTTAAGTAATCAATGATGACCCAGATTGAATCATAACCTTTTGGTGATTTCAATAATCCAATCAAAAAATCCATAGTTATGTTTACCCACTTCCATTCTAGGATTTTGATAGATTGGTGTAACCCTACCAGATGTTGATGTTTAGCCTTTACTTGTTGACATGTTAAATATTTTGTTATATATTTTAGCACATCTCATTTCATACCTTTTCACCAGAATACATCCTTCAAATCATGATACATTTTGGATACTCCTAGGTGCATTGTATATGATGAATTATACGTTTGATGTAACAAATCATCACAAACATTTAGAGGAACCCACAATCATCCTTCCTTCTTGTTACTCTTATCTTGTCAATTATGAATTTTAAGTTTAGTTCTGTTATCAGTAGAATTTGGCGCTACGAAGTGGGCTAGCAAAAGCCCAGAAGGAGCTGAATCTGACAAAGTGATGAGTTTGTTAGACCGTGAGGTTGCTGTGCAAAGGACCTCAACTCACTAAGGACCCAAGCATGCTAGTTGAATGAGCTCGAGGTTACGAACCAGTGGCAACCCCAATGCATGAACTCAAGCTCACTAGGACGAAGCCTTACCTAACCAAAAGCTCGCTAAAGTCGAGCATAAGGCCAGTAGACAACTTGCACCATCATTTTGCAAGATACGGCCATCGGGCCTCACACACAAAAACTAACCTACAGAAGCTAGTTTATAGTACCCTAGGCAGTCTTATACATTTAATATTTGATGTAATAGATGTATAGCTTATTTAGTTCCATTTGTACCCCTCCATGTTTCTATAAATGGGGGGCTGGAACCTTTGTATAATAAGGAAGTAATAGAACACTAGCAAAAACTCTACTGGAAACCATAGCCAAAGCTCTGTAAAAACTCTTTCAGATCAATAAAACATCTCCATAGATGTAGGGTTCGATGCTGTCTAGATTTAGCTGAATCATGTTAAACGTTTGTGTGTTTCTTTCTTCTCCTCTTTCCTCTAGCTATTCAGCACTTTCTTGTCGCTTCAACAATCAAGAAATAGCCCCCTCTGTTGGTCAGATTCAGGTGTAATCAAAATCCACTATCAACATTTTGGCATATTCGGTGGAACCCTCCTAGTCTCTGGTTATTTTTTTTATGCTTCTTTGATTGATTTTGTCCAGTTGAAATGGCAAGAGGAAAGGTTGTCAGGAAGTCAGATGCTATCATCAACCAACTTAAAGGTCATACAGCAAGTTCTTCCACTCCTCAAGCTACCATTGGTTTTCCCTCGTTGGCTCATTGTCAGCCTGCCATCATTGTCCCTGAGGTTGATGAAATGCAAGCCTAGCTTCAACGTCAAGACAAGTTAGAAAATATGATGGGAGAGCTAACCAAAGCAATCACTACATTAGTGCAAGTGCAAACTCAGGGTTCATGAAGACAAAATGAAGCTGTTATACCTAGGAATGTTCCCCAGCAATAGCAAGCTAGAAGTTTGAGTAGAGCCGATCAGTCTTCAGGTCACCACTCATAACAGTAAACCTCAGGTCATTGTTCCCATAGTTAGGAGGGTCAAAAAGATCAGCAGTCTTCCAATTAGTGATCAGGGGGGAGGGGGCAAAACCCACTACTAAAAGAATTGTACCAAAAAATAAACTTGTTAAAGGAATGTTTACGAGCTCCAAATGATCAAGTTTGTTGTGAGGATAGGTTACCATTCTTGAGAGAAATTGAGACTCAGTCCCTCCCTCTCAAACTCAAGGTCCCTGCAATTCCACTATATAATAGAGATATTGATCCTTATGACCATCTAGATGTATTCAACATCCATATGGATTTGCAAACAATTGATCCTCTGGTCAAGTGCTGAGTTTTCCACACCACATTAGGGGGTGTAGCTTAGGCTTGGCTTAAAAGCCTTCCAGCTCACTCAATATGCAATTGGGAGGAATGCCAGTAGAAGTTTATCAACCAATACCAGGTGTTAAAGAGGCAACTCATGCCCCCTATCATTTTGTTATGATCTTCTAGTGTAAGCACAAGTTACTAAAGGACTATATTGTCAGGTTTAGACTTGAGGTCAATTCAGTGGAGAATCCATATGAAGAAACCATTCTAGCAACAATCTCTGCATGACTCCACAAAGATGGAAAACTCTACAAGAGTTTATATAAGTAACCCGATGAAGGATTTGATGGAGTTTTATGAGCGAGCTTCCAAGCAAATTAAATAAGAAGAAACCTTCAACTTAGGAAAGCCTGATTAGAAGGAAAAGAAGGATGGTTCCACTTGTAATAAGAAAAGGGGCAATGTGGATCAAGATAACCACTCTGATGAGCAAACTACGAAGAAGTCCCATAGGCCCAAGGGCAAGCAATCTCAACCACCAGCTCACCATGAGCATTACAGCGTCCTATCAGACACCCAAGATAGGATCTTCATAATGGAAAGGGAAAGAGAAGACTTTGGGAAGCCTAGTCGTATAAAGATTCCCTATAGATAGAGAAACAAACAGGAGTTCTGCACCTATCACAATGAGGTTGGGCATGGTACCTCGAACTATCGAGAGCTCAGGGATGCTATCAAGGACCTTATCAAAAGAGGTTGTTTACAAAATTATGTGGTGCAGCCTTCACAACAATGACCTAGGCCTTCCCAGTGGGATCCCTTACAAGAAGAGGCCATAATGGTTAGAATCATTTATTAATATTGTAATGAATTTCAAGGAACAATGAATGCATTTTGATCCCTTTTGTTAATTTTTGGATAAACTCATCGTAAAGTATTATGGCAAAAAATAAATTATCTTCAAGTCTGGCGAGATTAGTGTCCTACCTTGTAGCGAGGTTCCCCAGGTCATAGCTCTCATATGACTTGAGCCTATGTTTAGCCAGGCCATAGCTCTCATGTGACATGAGCCTATATTTTCCCAGGTCACAACTTTCAAGTGACCTGGGCTAGTGCTTTACAAAGGCATGGCTTGCACGTGACTTTAAACTATTGCTAGCTTTTAAGCTGAGGTGCTGGGGCTCATCCCAAAAGCTATTGCCAACTTTTGAGTTGAGGCATTGGGGCTCATCCCAGAAACTATTGCTAGCTTTCGAATTGAGGTGTCGGGGCTCATCCTAGAAATTATCACTAGCTTTTAAGCTGAAGTGCGGAGGTGCTTTTAAAAACTTAATGCTAGTGTAGCTGTGTACTCACTGAGGCATGGAGGTGCTCTTAAAAACTCAATACCAGTGCAGCTATGTGCTCCCTAAAGCACTAAGGTGTCAAAATTGACCTGATTATTTGCCTAAAGCAACAAGATCACTATGGTTCATAGCTCTCATGCAACCTAATGTTTGCAACCTTTATGTAATTTATTGACTCGTAGCTCACATGATCAGAGTGGTTGCAGCTATCATGTGACTTACTTTTATGCCACTTATCATAAAAGCGTTCTAGTTTTCAAAATCATTAACAAATATAGCCAATTGGTTATCTAAGCATTTTGTTTTATTATGTTTTATAGGAATTCATGTTATGTGTGAGGCATCGAATGCAATATTCAATACTCATAAAAAATAATACTCTTATTAAAGGACCTTAACGAGGTAAAATTACATCAGAAGATGAGAACTACAGGAATAAAAGCACAAAGCCTATGGCTATCACTTCCATAGAGAGGAAGAAAGCCAACTACTGGGATACAAACTCCCACTAGCAGGAGGGCCAACAAGCTTGGCTGCTCATGCTTATATCCCTCCTAAGCCAGCAGCTCCTTCAGACCTAGAATAATTAAAAAAGTGCCAGGAGTCTAGCTAGCAAGGCTAAAGCTCATGGCCATACCATGAGGAAATAATCCAAGCTCTACACAAGACTCCCCCAAAGCTAACATAAAGAGCTATACACAGGAGTCACATGCAGCAGGCCATTCACGCTTCATAATCTTCTACAGTAGACCATACATGCCTCAAAGAGCTTCATTGGAAGCCATGATATTCGAAAAATGGGGGGCTTAACTTTAACACCCATTGAAGCACTCTATTAAGAGACCTGAAAAGCTTCACAAGCATTATATAGGCCAAACAGGTTTATTGAAAGATCCAAAGGATAATCAGCTCCCTCCAAATCAGACTATCCAAAAAGAATGGGATTGTTATGCCAAAGGCTTAGAATCATGCTAAAAAAGAAGTATGGTCTGGTTCAGGTGAAGTAAAGTTTAAAGTGACTACACGAAAGACTAAATGCTAAAGACTTTGACTACCAAAGAAGACCCTTCTAGAAAGAATTGCAATTCCCAGCCTATAAAATGAACTGAGAGTTAGGGGGCTAGTGTTATCAGTAGAATTTGGCACTATGAAGTGGGCTGGCAAAGGTCCAGAAGGAGCCAAGTCTAGCAAAGGGATAAGTTCATTAGACCGCGAGGTCGCTACGCAAAGGACCTTAGCTCGCTAAGGACCCGAGTTCGCTATTGAACGAGCTCGAGGTCGCAAACTAGCGGCAGCCCTAATGCATGAACTTGAGCTCACTAGGAAGAAGCCTTACCCAACCAGAAGCTCGATAAAGTCAAGCATAAGGTTAGCAGATAACTTGCACCATCATTTTACAAGATACAACCATCGGGCCCCACATGCAGAAAGTAACCTGTAGAAGCTAGTCTATAGTAACCTAAGTAGTCTTGTACATTTAATATTTGATATAACAGATGTACAGTTTATTTAGTTCCATTTGTACCCCTCCATGCTTCTATAAATGGGGGGCTGGAACCTTTGTATAGTAAGGAAGTAATGGAACACTAGCAAAATCTCTGCCAAAAACTATAGCCAAAGCTCTGTAAAAACTCTTTCAAATCAATAAAACATCTCTGTGGACATAGGGTCTGGTGTCATCTGGATTTAGCTGAACCATGTTAAACTTCTATGTGTTTCTTTCTTCTCCTCTTTCATCTAGCTATTCAACACCTTCCTATCACTTCAACAACTAGGAAATAGCTTAGGTCCCAAAATCAGTTAACTGGATTCAGGTGTAATCAAAATCCATCATCAACAAGTTCTGCTTCCACTTTTTGTCTAAGAATTACATATTGTGAATCTTCTTTTTAAGCATTATTGATGGTGAAATCTAGTTTTGCCAAATCCCAATCAACTGAACTCAGTTATTGAACCCTACTCTGCTTTCTGGTTAATGAAATAGGAAATGGAGAATGAGAAGAGGATGAACAGCAATGGCAGATGATATTTTTGATGTGGTTTAGCTAAAACCAGGTAGTACTGGTTCCTATGTCCATGGTAGCTTTTATTGATCAAAAGAAAGTTTTACAAAGTTTCAGCTTAGCTATTTTAGCCTGTTCTATAAGGATTCTCCTCCTCTTATTTATAGAGGCCAGGAGGCTACAATTGTAATTTTACATGTTGTAAATATATTACATCAAGCACCTAATGTACAAGACAATATAAACTCCTGCAATTCAACTTCTATAGGTTGCTTTCTACAGGTATGCCCCTCTTGTCTGCTAAGGTCGAGAACTGATGTAAGCTTGTTTGGAACCCCATCTCACTAAGCTCTCATCTGGATGATGTGTCTCATCTCACTAGCCATTTCTAGCTCGAGGTCACTATTGGCCTTCGGCTAGTGAGGTCGAGCTCACTTGTAATGGAGCGAGCTGTTACAAGCGAGCTCGCACAGAACTGATCACCAAGGGTGCAAATTGGGACTTAGTGTCCTTAACCTTAATGAGCTAGACTTCCTTTACTTTGGACTTAGCTTCTGCTGGGTTTATACTAGTCTATTTTGTAAGACCAAATTTTACCCATAACATTAGCCCCCTAACTCTCAGTTTGCTTTATGGACTAGGAGTTATAACTTCATTGTGCAGTCAAAGTCTTTGTGTTCAGGCTGCCATATTGTCATTTCAGGCTTTCAATCTTTCATTTCATCTACTTTAGGCCATACTTTTTTCTGACCGTGTTTTGTAGTCATTGGCATGGCAATCTCATTTTCTTAAGATCATTTGATCAAGAATGGCCAATTGTTCACTGGGTCTTTCACTAAACCCAAGCTAGTTTATAAAGCTTGAAAAGCTCTCCTTACTTCTTCATGGAATGTCCTAATGGATGCCTTAGTTAAGCCCCCCATGTTTTTGGTAGTTTGGCTTTTGATGAAGCACTTTAAGGCATGCATGGTCTATTGCAGGAGACTAGGAGGTGTGAATGGCTTGTTGTATGTGACTTCCCTGCATAACTCTTCTTCTTGGCTGCTGGTGAGTCTTGTGCAGATCTTACATTACTTCCTCATGGTTCTACCATGAGTTTCAGCCTTGCCAGCCAAAGTCCTTACCACTTTTTGAATTGCTCTAGGCATAAGTTAAGAAAGGAGCCATTGGCTGAGAAGGGCTGTAAGAAGAAGAAGATTAAGGAGCAACCATACTTATTAGTTTCTCAGCCGATTGGAGTTCATCTCCCAAGGGTCAATCTTCTCCTTCCTTACAAAAATGATAGCTATAGGCCTTTTGCTTTGATCTTATATTTTGACTCCTTTAATGTAAATTTTCCTCATTGAATGTGGTCTTTAATGAAATGAGCTCCCTCTAAAACTTTTGAATGCTATACTATATACTCTGCATATCATAAATGACAATGTAAATCTTTTATGCGAACCATAGCCGGATAAGATATAGATGACCAATCGGTCATATTTTTAGTTAACAGTAAATATGGGCATCTGAGTGCCTCAAATGAGGAATGCCTGATTCGACCACATGGGAGCTGTAGACACTTAGTCGCATGTAAGCTGTGATGAGTTTATTATAGTGCCTTTGCACCTAAATGAGCTCATAGCTCTTTGATGGATCTTGAGTGTTTAATAGTGCCTCCATACCTCAATGAGCTCTCAACTCTTTGCTCAATTTGAGTATTTTGAGTGTTTAATAATGCCTTCATGCCTTAGTGAGCTCATAGTTCTTTTGTTGGATGAGTGTTTTTTAGTGCTTCCACACCTCAGCAAGCCAATAGCTCTTTGCTAGATTTGAGTGTTTTAAGTGTTTAATAGCACCTCCACGCCTTAGCAAGCTCATAGCTCTTTACTGGATGAGTATTTTTTAGTGCCCTCACACCTTAGTGAGATGATAGCTCTTCACTGGATTTAAGTGCTTGGAGTGCTTAATAGCACCTTCACACCTCAGCAAGCTCATAGCTATTTACTAAATGAGTGTTTTTTAATGCCTCTGCACCTTAACGAGACGACAGCTCTTCGCTAGATTTGAGTGTTTTAAGTGTTTAATAGCACCTCCATGCCTCAGTGAGCTCATAGCTCTTTGCTGGATGAGTGTTTTTCAATGCCTTTGCACTTCAGCAAGATGATAGCTCTTCACTAGATTTGAGTGTTTTGATTGTTTAATAGCACTTTTACACCTCAGTGAGCTCTCAACCATTTGCTGGATAAGTGTTTTTTAGTGCCTTCGTACCTCAATTGATTAGCTAGGAATGATATCAACATAGAATAGTGTTGACACCAAAATCTGATCAACAGGTTTAAGTTCAATACCACCCCTTGCTGCAAGTAGCATATGACAGAAACCAAAAAGGGAGGATAATGGAGGAAAAGGAAAATAGCAAACACTAAAAGTTTTATCATGGTTCAACTAAAGCCGAGTTAGCCCTTATGCCCATGTTGATCTCTGATTATTCACTAGAAGATTGTTTCTACAAGGTTTGAGTGCAATGACAGTATTTTCTCACAGTATACAGTGCTCTCTATGTACTTTGATAGAGTTTTGGCATGTAAAAATCTCTCTTCTCCTCTATAGTGACCATCCCTTCCTATTTATAGAAAGGGGGAGGGTTACAAATGTAATTTTACAAATAATAAAATGATTATTTTCATCACTCCAGGCATTTAGTGCTTGGCATTAAGTAATTAATGTTGGGCAAATCATTGTCAGACTTCTAGGGAGCTGATGTGTAGGTTTGGAGGTTGAGCTGTCAGTTGGAGGCATGTGCCTTGGATTGCTGACTGGGTTCCGTACATGTATCTGACTTGCTAGCCTCGTGACCTGGTGTTGTGTTGGTGAGTGAGTTGGAAGCTTTAATCTACCTTGCTTTTCTCATTCATCACTCTCCTCGAGGACAGTTGGGATGGTAGCCTTCTTGCTGATGGGTTAATGACCTTCTTGTCGAGCTACACTCCCTGCTATGGTGTTACTCGAGGTCTTCAGCTTGCACCTGATAGCTCAGGATCCTCACTGAGTGACCTTGGTTTGTGACTTGGGCCTCTATCTAGTTGGCTATGCCTCTTATTGGACCTTGACTGGCCCAAACTATGCTTTCCAGAAAATGCCCATAATATAAGCCCCCCAACTCTCAGGTCACCTTGTGGGCTGGGAGTTGCCACTAATAGTCAAAGTATTCATTTGTAGTTTGCAGGACATATAAGTCTTCATATTCAGACTGATGTGTTATCTTTTCTGTCTTTCAAACATTCATTTCCCTTGCTTTAGACCATACTTCTCACTGTGTGTGCTTCTCAGCCGTTAACATGGTAACCTCATTTTTCTTGGATCGTCTGATCTAGAATAGCCAAATGTCCTTTAGGTCATTTGATGAGCCTGGACTAGTTTATAAAGCCTATGAAGCTCCCCTTACCTCTCCATGAGATTGCTTGATGGATGTCTTAGTTAAGCCCTTTATGCTTTCAGCAGTTTGGCTTCTAGTGAGGCTCCTCGGGGTGTAAATGGTCCGTTGCAAAGGTTTTGGAGGGTGTGAATGGCCCATTGCACGTGGCCTCTCTAGATAACTTCTCTTGTTGGCTCCTAGGAAGTCTTGTATTCTTCTTTAATTATTTCTTCACGGCCTTTTCGTGAAGTTTATCCTTGCTAGTCAGATTCCTAACTCCTTTTTGAATTGCACTAGGTTTGAGTTAGGAAAGGAACCATTGGCTAAGAAAGGCTATAAGCAAGAGCAGTCATGTTGGTGGATGTTTCATCTTATGGGAGTTCATTTCCCAGAGGCTAGTTCTCCTTCTTCTTGTTGAATTAGTAGCTTCAAGCTTTTGCTTTATTCTTGTATGTGAGATCTTCTGATGTAAATCTGCCTCATTATAGGAGGTCTTTTAATAAAACTTCAAGTGCTATGTTCATGTCTTTTGCCTTTATAAGCTCATTATATTGTCAGTTCAGCAACATGACTAACTCTTGCAAAATTATAACTTGATAATCTTTACATGAAGTGTTTAATGGGGTAATCAACCCTTGCTATAAAAGTAGAATTTGTGCCAATCGACTTAAGTCAATAAGTTTTAGCTCAAAGAATATGTGCCATATGCATAACCGGTCGGTCATGTTAGCTCGTAGAAGAATTTCATGCATGGCTAACACTTCATAGATGCAAGGCCTTAAACTTGTCAGCGCAAGATTTTTGTGCGTGAAGCACTTCTTGGATGTGGCTTGCACAAGATTTTTATGCATGGTTGGCACTTCTTGGACACAATATCTTGGAATTACCCGCACAAGAATTTTGTGCACGAAGCACTTCCTGGATGTGGCTCACGCAAGATTTTTGTGTGTGACTAGCACTTCTTGGATGCAAGGTCTTGGAATTACCTGTGCAAGATTTTTGTATGTGAAGCACTTTTTGGATGTGGCTCGCTCAAGATTTTGTGTGTGGTTAGCACTTCTTGGATGCGAGGTCTTGGAATTACCTGTGCAAGATTTTTGTGCATGAAGCACTTCTGAGACGCGGCTCGTGCAAGACTTTTTTGCATGGCTAGCACTTCTTGGACATGAGATCTTGGAATTACCCACACAAGATTTGTGTGTGTGAAGCACTTCTTGGACGTGGCTCGTGTGAGATTTTTGTGCATGGCTAGCACTTCTTAGACGTGAGATCTTGGAATTACCCTCACAAGATTTTTGTGCGTGAAGCACTTCTTAGACGTGGCTCGCACAAGATTTTTGTGCATGGCTAGCACTTCTTGGATGCAAGATCTTGGAATTACACGTGCAAGATTTTTGAGTGTGAAGCACTTCCTGGACATAGCTCGTGTAAGATTTTTGTGCATGGCTAGCACTTCCTAGACGCGAGGTCTTGGAACATCATCATGGCCTAGCGTAGCGCGGCTTGTGGCCTCAAAAAGTTGTTTGGTACTCCCATTTGTCTCACGTGCGACTCTTTGATTTCCAACAATGGCTGGCAATGATTACTCTCGATTTTGATGCACGTGCACTGCATCATCATGAGCTAACCACTACTCTGCCCTAGACCATTGGATCGTGGGCAACTAACAAGCCCTTTGATCTAACGGTGGGATTGCATCCCCTTATAAACTGAAAGGGCCTTCTTTCTCCCTCATAATTGCCATTTGAAAATTTTTAGAGCTCTGGCTTTCTCTGCTCATTCGATTTCCTGATTACGGCGGTAGCTCCTTCGCCACCAATTTCCACTGGCTTCAGTCTACTTTCATGATTATTACCTGAGCTTCCAATCCTTCTATCCATAAGTCATGGTATATCCCCTCCAATCTTGCTTTTTCTTGCATTTTCTTCTCTAGTAAGGAGTAAGGGACTTGACTATGACTGGTTGAGAAATGATAGGGTTAACAGATAGTGTCAATTTAGATGCTTAGTTTTTGTTTAGATTGGAATAGTTAGACTACAGGTAGGCTTTACGATTTTAGACATTGATTTTAGCCTTTTGGGGATTTTGTGATTTGGCCAGAGGGTCCCCCCTTGCCAGAGTTCGGGTTGTCAATACGATGACATAAGGTGTGCATGGCCTAAGTGTAAGGGGGTCATTGTCTTAGTCTTTGGTATGGTTCGCCCTCAACCTGACCAACCTTTCTTTCTTTATGTAGATGGGAGCAGGTCATGCATGTTGTCATCATATAATTAGGAGTGAGGATGAAAAACCAAACTCTTCTCAGAGTGCAGGGGTAGTGTGACATGTCGATGAAGTGACCTCGAGCAGGGGAAGGGTCACTACAGACTTCAGTGCCCATTTGGGCCATACTGAGGGCTAAGGGGTCATTGTGGGGCAGTGTCTTGACCATCAAGTATTCAAGTTACAAACATCAACTATGCACCTTCGTGACATTTGAACCGCAATCAAATCATGCCAGATTCCCAAAGGGTGTAATGCCATGGTCCTTGCTCTAGATGATTATGCTCCCCATCCTCCTCGGGGTTTAATAGCTATCAATCTCTTGCACCTCACAGTAGGATTAAGGTTTCTAATGCAACCCTTCATCATCAACTTCCTATACAAAATAAAACTTAGCCCCTTCCAACTCACACCGAACTCCTACACTTTACTTATCTCGTTAGCCCTAATCCATATGGGCAATGGCCTTCTGCCTCCATCACTTGAAACTATGTTACTTGTATGATCTGAGGTGCATGAACTCAGAGGATAGGCTTTACTACCTCTCAGTTTGGCAAATGCTATATAAGAGTATCTTGCCAAAGGGGGATGCAAAAGGGAAGTCCAACATGGGGCTTTATAAGTCACGCTAGTTCTACATCTCGTGCCCCTCGTTGCATTACCTTAAAAATTTTGACTTCATTCTTATTTTGGCTAGGTAAATTGGAAGTGAGTGAGTTTAGTGGGTCTTTGGTATTTGCCTTTGATTTTTACCTTTGCTTGATTGTGTAGATAGGACTGACAAGAGATCGACATTAGGGGCCAAGGAGTTGGGGGTTTTGGATTAGTTCGTGACGTCCAGTAACCTCAAGAACAACTTTTAGTTTGATAAAATCCTCTTTTGTTATTACAAGCTTGCTCTAATGAAAGGCACTGAGCTCACTAAGGAGGTAGGAATTCACTGAGCAACAGAGGTTAGGCTCACAAACTTTGATGACTACAACAAAGTAATGGAGCTGATCCTCAAGATGCCACCCTCGGATAGCGAGGACGAGGCCCTCTGGCCAGTAAGGTTGATTTGGCTCCAATCATCATAGAACAACCCCCAGTCCCCGAGATCGAGGTGACTCCAATTATTACAAATCAACTAACTACTCTGGTTACTGTTCCATCACAAGAACTAACCCCCACACTGCGACCTGAAAAGCGGTTGCAATCGACATCACTAGCCTTTTCGATCCTCCCCCAAAGAAGTAGAAGGTCAACAAAGGGAAGAAGAAAGTGACCCCCCACAAGCATGCAGCGTCGGAGGTCGAGAGTGCAAGGCCGTTGGCTAAGCCTGACTCCAAGACAGAAGGATATGCTCAAACCTTCGTTGAGAACATGGGCATGATCTTGGGATATGGTGGTCGGGTCAGGGTGTTGGAGACTAAGGAGTTCACCACTAGGAGATTGGTAGGATACGTGGCATGTCATGGCTTGGTGGTAAGTATTGCTCCTCATTCTAGTCATTCTATTTGCTTCATAGTCTAACCTTGTTGTTTGTTCTCGTGAATCTTACTAACATTGATGAAGATTGAAGAAGTGCTTTGAGATCAAGATGACGAGAAGTCCATGCTAGTGGACAAGCTGGGGGTTTCAATAGCTAAGGTATTGAAGTTAAAGGAGAAAGTCAAGGAAATAGAAGCCACTCTATCTTGTGAAGTCGAGCATCGTGAAGCCACTGTGATAGATCTTGGCCTTGTGACCAATGATCTAAATAAGGCCATGATAGAACTAGATGAGGCCCAGTCATAGGCGTGGCTAGCAATTAAGGTGGCTGACACTACCAAGGAGAAGGCAAGATCTATAGAATAGCAAGCCGAGGCCGTTACTGAAGAGTTGAGGGCACTGAAGAAGGAACTTGAGCTTACTAGGGAGGAAGCGGCTAAGATCAAAGTGGAGACATCCTCGCTGGTGGCAGAGACAACCAGGGAAATGAGGACTAAAACTTGTGCTTCTTTCTTCTACACCTTGTGGGAGAGACACCCTGAGCTAGATTTCTCTTTCTTTGGCCCTCAAGCTTTGGAGGCCGTGGAGCGCTACAAACGGAGAGTTGCTAAGGCTAGCTCCTCAGTGAAAGGATAGAGTGCTGAGACCACAGTCCTTCCTACTAAAGTTGTCATTCAAGGAGAAGGGGACATGCAAGTTGCTGATGCTCTTCCAGTGGTTAAAGTTCCTGAGGCTCTAGTTCCCGATCCCCAACCTAATGAAAACCTTGCTCCTAAGGCTCCGACCTCTTAGGACACAAACTTTGTAACTTTGATTTTTCTTTTTGAGATTTATAATGGACTTCATGGACAATTGGTATGTAATGACTTGATTGCAATGAAAATTGAATATATTTCTCTTTGTTTCTTTCATACTTGAATGTGCGAAATTGTTTGCTTATATTAGAACAAAAATCCAATATGCCATATCAACTATTATAACATGTTACTTTACATTGAGTTCTTCTCAAATCTTATTTTGTAAGGAATTCAAAGAATTATATACACATTTACAATAGACTAACTCTTATATACCGAGGCACTTATTAATAGTAATGATAGAGGTGCTTAGCATTCCATGCTCAGGGGAACTCCCTTCCATTCATGTTCACCAAATGGTAGGCTTCATCACCCATGACTCTTTTGATAAGGTATGGACTTTCCCAGTTCGGTCCTAAAGTCCACTTGCTACGTTTGTAATACTTCACTACGTGTTATTGGTGGGCAGCAATCCTGAAGCTAGCTTTTTCTCTCATTTCTTCCATAAGGTCCAAGTTCATAATGAGCAGCTGATCGTTGTCCTCTGGGTTGAAAGTAATTCTTTGCTGTGTTATGACCTCAAGCTATTCTGGGATCATTGCCTCGCATCTATATACCATCAAAAAGGGGGTTTCCCTTATAGAGCTGTAAGCTGTGGTCTTGTAGGCCCATAATACAACTTGCAATTCATCTGCTCGAGCTCCTTTTTTAGCTTCTAACTTGGTTTCCAAGATCCTCTTGATGATCTTGTTGACGGCTTCCACTTGCTCATTAGTTTGTGGGTGGTCTACGACTGTGAAACTTTTAGTGATCTTGAGGTCATCACAGAATTTGACAAACTGCTCGCTAGTAAACTGAGTCCTGTTATCGATTATGATTTACTGAGGGACTCCATACCTATAGATGATACTGCTCCACATGAACTTTTCAACCTTGGAAGATGAGATTTTAGCAAGTTCCTTCACCTCTGCCCACTTGGTGAAGTAGTCCACGACTACTATTGCATACTTGCAATTTCCCTGAGCCTTAGGAAGTGGTTTGATCAAGTCCTTCTCCCAAATTGTGAATGGCCATGGATTAGTCATTTGCTTTAGGTAGGCTGGCAGAGCTCATGGCACTTTTGTGAATCTGTGGCACTTATCACATCTCTTGACTAGGTTTATAGCATCTCGCTTCATTATTGGCTAGCAAAACCCCTGTCGAAGGGCTTTTTGTGCCAAGGACAGCCCCCCAGCATGGTTTCCATAATGACCCACATGAATCTCCTCCAAGACGATGCTGCAGTCCTTGCCATCTATGCATCTTAGAAGTGGGATTGTGAACCCTCTTTTGTAAAGTGTGTTATCACAGATGCAGTATTTGGCTACTTGGGCCTGCAGACCTCACGCCTGGAGTTTATCTTCTAGTAGCTTCTCATTTTGTAGGTAGTCCAGGATCGGATTCATCCAAGAGTTACATGGTTTGGCAACATCACAACATCTTGATGCTTAATACTTGGGGATGGAAGGAGCTCTACCAGGATCATTCCTATGAGATTGGGATCATCAGTGGTGGATAGACGAGCCAAAGCATCAGCATGTATGTTTTGGGCTTGTGAAATTTGATTGATCTTATACTGCTAGAAAAGGCTTAATAGTTCTTGGACCTTCTAGAGATAGCTCATCATCTTCAACCCTCAAGCTTGATATTCACCCTTCGCCTAGCAGACGATGAGTTACGAGTCACTAAAAATTTTTAATCTTTTGGCTTGCACCTCCCTGACCAATCGCAAACCCGCTAACAAGGCCTCGTATTCAGCTTCATTGTTAGTGGCTTGAAAGCCAAACCTTAGAGTGCAGAAGACCTTGTGTCCATCTGGACTAATGAGAAGCATCCCTGCTCCAGCCTTTTGGTTGTTGGATGACCCGTCAATGTATAATTCCCACCATGGGGTCTCAGGAATCTCCACCTCCTCTCCTATGAATTCAGTAATGAAGTCAGCCAATGCCTATCCTTTGATGACTGTTCTGGGCTTATATTCGATGTCGAACTAAGCGAGCTCTATTGCCCATTTGAGCAACCATCCTGAGGTGTCTATTTTCTACAGAACTTGCCTCAATGGGAATTGAGTGAGGACCCTGATGTTATGGGCTTGGAAATAAGGTTGCAGCTTTCTCAAGGTGATGACCAAGTAGTAGGCAAGCTTTTCCATGGGTGAGTATCTTGTTTTCACATCCAGCAGTCTCTTGCTTACATAGTAGATGAGGAGTTGAGTTCCTCCCTCTTCTCGTGTTAGGGCCACACTGAAGGTATGCTAGGATACCCTTAAATACATAGTCAATCTCTCACCCTCTTTTAGTTTGGAAAGGAGAGGTGCTTGTCCTAGGCATGTCTTGAGCTTCTGAAAAGTGACCTCACACTTTGGGGTCCATTCAAAACTCTTTGCCCTATTAAGGATGTCGAAGAAGGGAACATATTTGTCTGTTGCTTTCAAAATGAATCTACTAAGCACAGTGACTTGACCATTCAAGCTTTGGACATTCTTTGGACCAATGGGAGAACACATATCAAGGAGTGCTCTAATTTTTTCTACGTTCACTTCAATCCCTCTATTATTGACTATGAAATTGAGGAATTTACCTGAGGCCACTCTGAACACACATTTGTGCAGGTTTAGCTTCATCTAATACTTCCTTAGGGTTTGGAACATCTCTTCCAGGTTACGCGCATGATCGACAAGCTACTTAAATTTTACCAGCATGTCATCAACATATACCTCCATGGTCCTGCCGATCTACTTTCGAAACATCATGTTTACTAATCACTAGTAGGTTGCCCCTGCATTCTTAAGCCAGAAGGGCATCACTTTATAATAGTATAACCCATGATCAATAATAAATGAGGTATGCTCTCTATCCTACGTGGCCATTGGAATCTAGTTGTACCCTGAATAGGCGTCCATGAAGTTAAGGAGTTCATGTCCCGCTGTCATATCTACAAGCTAGTCTATCCTTGGCAAAGGGAAACTATCCTTGGGGCATACCTAATTAAGGTCAGTAAAATAGATACACGTCCTCCACTTTCCATTCTTTTTCTTTATGAGGACAGGATCGGCCACCCAAGTGGGGTAATACACCTCTCAGATGAAATGATTCACTAAAAGCCTATCCACCTCTTCCTTCAGTGCCGCATAATGCTTGACTGTCATCGACCTTCTCTTTTGGCAAACCAATTTCACTCGGGGATTGATATTCAATTTGTGCAACATCACATTTGGATCGATGCCCACCATGTCCTCATTATTCCAAGCGAAGACGTCCATGTTTGCCTTGAGAAATCCCGTCAGTTGCGCTTTCACATCAGATGGTAGGCATTTTACCAAATTGAGGCATCTTTCCTCGCCTGCCTTGCTAAATCACATATCCTCAAGCTCTTCAACTAGTCTGGTGGCTTGCTCAACATCCATCTCTTGAGGGTGAAGGTTGTGGCTAACTCCTTTTATGCTCATTGCTTGGGGTTCTCCCCCGGACACCATATTCACCTTCTTCCCTTGAACTACGAGTTTAACCCCATCCTCATAGCAACGGTGGGCTAACTGTTGCTCCCCTCACATGCATGTGACTCCATTTAGGGTTATAAACTTGATGGCCAGCATCCTGGTTGACATCACCATATCAAAATCATTCATGGTAGGTCACCCTAGTACCACATTGTAGGCCAAGGGATAATATATAATCAAAAAGTCTGCCATAATAGTTGCTTGCTTGTTGGAGTCCCCTAGAGTGAACTAGAGTCTAATTTGTCCCACTGAGAGTATCCTATCCCTTGTAAAACTGTAAAGGGGCTTGGGTGATGGATCCAGCTGACTCGTGCTCACTCCCATCTAGTTGAAGCACCCCTTATACATCATGTTCATGGAGCTCCCAATATAAACCATTATCCTTCTCACCTCAACATTGCCAATCTTTGCTTGGATGACAATTGCATCATTGTGAGGATAATGAATTCCTTGTGCATCCTCCTCTATGAAGGAGATGTTGTCCAAAGCCATTTTGGCCTTCTTGGCAAGCCTTTCACATTTCACATGATTCGCTAGAAAGATACGACCTACTGCTCACACATAGCGGTCGCATGATCGATTTGAGGTGCCCGCGATGTGAGGTCTACCATGTATGGTGAAAATGGTCCTGATGGAGGGGGCTTCCTCATGCTCCAGAGTTTAGTGACATTGCGGAGTAGGCTACTGGGGATGTGGGGGTCACTGCCCCAGGGATCCCACCACGTAGTCTCTTAGGTGACCTCTCTTAATGAGATCCTCAATGGCATCCTTTAACGCCCAGCAATCTAATGTGTTGTGTTCGACTTCGCTATGGTAGGCATAGAATTTGTTACAATTCCTCTTCTCAATGGGGATCCTCAAAGGTTTGGGTCTACCGAAGTCTTTATTGTCCCTCTCAATCACATATATCCTATCTAGTGCATCTGACAAGATAGTGTAGGTATCATAGTGACCTCGAGGTTGGAATTGCTTGTTCTGGGCCTTCTTTGCGGTTTGGCTTCCAAAACCCCCCTTTTGGCCTTCTTTGTTGCTCCTAGCTCCACTTCTCTTCTTCCCCCGGTTGGAGGTGCCTACTTCCTCCTTCTTGTTTGACTTCTTTGGGCCAAAGGTCTCTTCCCATCGGATCTCTATGGCGACTCGCTCATAAAACTCACCCAGGCTCTTTACAGGGGACATGTATACGTTCTCATATAGTTTCCTATCTTTTTAGAGTCCGGTTGAGATTGTTGTGAGCATACTCTCATCCAATGGGTTTTCCATGTTGCTAACTTTTTGTCAAAACCTAGTGATATAGTCCTTGAGTGACTCATCTTTCTGCTGGAAGGCCGTTGCTAAGTGGCAGGATGGGGCAAGTTGCTTCTTTAATGCCCTGTACTAGCTAAGGAACTTCATTTGGCATTCTTCCTAACTCCTTATGCTGCGAGCTGGGAGACTTCTGAACCATGTCTGTGGCGCCTCTCTGAGCATGGCCAGGAAGAGTTAACATTTCACCAACGGATTGGAAGTCTATAGGTCCATTTGCACATTAAAAGCGTCCAAATGGCTATAGGGATCGCTATCTCCATTATAGAGGGGGATGTTTGAAATTTTAAATCTATGAGGAAGGGGCTCTATCTCAATTTGGCTAGAGAGTGGAGTTATCTCATCATGGGTTTCTCAGTTCCCATAAGACGTAGAGTTCTCTTCTAACTACTCCATCCTTTGGAGTAGTTCTTCGACCATCAGATCTCAGGACTTAGACCGATGACTGGAAGTCCTTCGACTCCTTTCATCTCGCTTACAACAAGAATTTGGTCAGAGGTTTTATGCTTCCTACTGAGCTCACAGTTGGATGAATTGCAGACCATCTCTTGCTCATGGTCGGTCTCGTGCAAGCTCTCACCTTAGAGCAAGCTTTCACCTTGCTGGTCATCTCCCTTATCCTCCTGTACCCAGTAGACTTCGGACCTTAACCACATGTTAGATGAGCGGAGTGAATTAGCTTAGTGACACTCGATCCTGGCTTGCTCTTCATGCTGTGACCCTAGTTGGTGATTGATGTATATGTTTTAAATATCCGCAAGTGCACAACGTAGCTGTAGCTAGTATTGGCAAATACGGGTCGATCCATAGAGAAGTTCATACTAATACTAAAATCTTTACAACTCAACTATCCAAATTTATTGAGAAAAGAGCAAGTAATAAGGAATAGAAAAGAGTAGAATAGAAGAAG
>JANHAO010006491.1:0-21293 GCA_026873985.1 Saraca asoca
ATCTCCAACGAGATAAGGGCAAGATCCAAGCTTATTCCGCATTTTTAGTTTAATCTAACTCATATTATCTGGGACCTACAGATACAATTCTTTCTTTAAATACAATTGATTTGTGAGAGTGTTTGACATACAGTGTTTTTCTAGTTTCTTTCATAGATCAATAGCACAAATTTCAACAAAAAGATTATATTTTATCTCGGATGTCAAACTTAGTAGAATAATATTGATTGCCTTCATGTCGACCTTTTCCCAAGCTTCATTTGACATATTCTCAGGCTTTTTCTACTTCCCATTTAAATCTCTAATCAATCTTTGTTGCATCAAAATATCTTTTACTATACTTTGCCACAAGTTGAAATTGTTTTTCCCATCAAATAACTTTATCTCAAACTTGTTGCTTATAGTATCTTGAATTTTTACTATCTCATATTACAATTCTACGTAAGGCCAAATAAAACTCTAATATCTCTTGTTAGAAAAAATATCCTACTTCTAAAATTTGTAGGAAATTAAAAAGATGAATAAAAATAATGATGAAAATAAACATACATTTTTTCATGGAAAATCCTTGAACTTAAGGGGAAAAACCATTGGGGATTCAACAAAAATTTCATTATTAAATTGTATAAAAAGTTACAAACTCTAATTCTTTTTCATAATCCCAAATCTCAATAATATCTAATTTTTTGTCAAGCAATTCATTCATTATAATTTTATTTATTTCTCACTTTGCATACACAAATTTGGCCAATAATCAATTTCTAAAAATCAGGGTGGTTAAATTATGGTTCTAGAAAATATTAAAATTATAGATTATTGAGTTTGGAATGTTGATTTTGAATGTCAAGTTTTAAAAAAATTACTCTACAGGTTTGAAATGTTTTTCCTTAATATTAACTTTAATTTTTTTCCGAAATCACTAATTCTTACTATCTAACAGTACTGATTCTTTCTTGTTTATCACTTTGGACCTTTAATTTGGGCTTGGGACCTATTTTCGGATCTTCAATTTTTGGGTCATCTACAAGACGTAAAGTTTTAAAAGCCCACTATTTCCCATCCATTGACGGACCAGGGCTGATATTCCACTTGCCCAAGACTTGAGCTAGCCCTCCTCGATATTTACTGTTTCAAACCTGACTGACTGGATAATATAAGAAGCCCAAAAAGCTCATGTTGGAACCCACACCCAAATAACAAATCTAGTCATGAGAAAAAAAAAATCAAAATCAAGGCACCATTGGTGAAGCTCTGCTCGAGGGGGAGGGAGAGCAGAACTTAGCTGAAACGGGAAGATGGACGACGACCAAATACTGGGATTTGTGACTGCGTATCTGAAGAAGAAGGGTTTTACGCAAACAGAACAAGCTTTTCAGGAAGAACTGCAACACAACAAGATCACTCCCTCTGCTAATTCCCTTCTCGAATCCGACATTACCAAGAGTATCCTTGCCTTCTCCCAGTATGTTTCCTTCTCCAACTTTTAATTCTTGTCGTTTCAAATTCATGTGTTTTTTTACGTTCTTGCCTTTTGATTTTGAGTAGTATAAAATTTAGAATGAAGACATATATCGGCAGTTATTTTCTGCTGCCGTTGCCCCTTGCATCAGTAAATTTTTAAAAATACAAATTTTATACAATAATAGAAAAATTCGTAGTTGATAGGTTCATTGGCATTCTTATGGTATCTAATCTATTGGAAAAAAAATTGTGAATGAATGGAACCAACAATTACTCTGCTGTCCGTATGCATTTCTATATAGTGGGGGTGTGCCTAAATTCAAACGGGGTATTACCCTAAAAAATCAGCTGGTGTGCTTGTTAGCTGCTAAAATGGTTATACAGTTTTCTTACAGTGTCTTCATTCACCAGAATCCTTTGCCAGATTACTCTTCTGTAGTGTATCATTATTGGGGAGTCGAATTAAAATTCTGTTTAATGAAAATGTTATTTTTCAGAGCGGAGAGTGGTCCTGCAAGATACCATGATGGATATAGCAGACTAAGGTCATGGACTTACAGTTCATTGGATTTGTACAAGGTAACATGTCATTTTTAGTTGATTTTTCATTTCAATTACATCTATGACATATTTCAGTCTAGTCTATGCTGTTGTTACATGTTTTCTCCTTCCCTGCAGCACGAGTTGCTCCGTGTGCTTTATCCTGTATTCATCCACTGTTTCATGGATATGGTGGCAAAAGGGCATCTTCAAGAAGGTATGACTTGAATATTATATTCTATTCGTAAATTTCTTGCGTGATAGACTGCAAACTTCCCTATGTTGGCCATCAGTGCAGTATGTGTTTTATGCTTCTCTTCCCATAACTGGTTGAATTCCTCAGCGAGGAACTTCTTCAGTAGCTTCCGTGAAGACCATGGGATGATGCACTCACGAGACCTTCAAAAGTTGGAAGGAGTTCTTTCTCCTTCTCATCTAGAGGTAGACTGCTGTGTAAATCTTCTATCACCTTTTGGTTTCTTATATTTATTGGATTATTAGGATTAAATTATCCTTCAATGCCATTCTTAATCAGGAGATGGAATTTGCTCATTCCCTAAGGAAGTGTAAGTTCAACATCAAGATATGTGAGGTGCACCTGTTGTTTCATAGTCTCCATCTTTAAGACATGTGTTCTACATATTTCTGAAAATCAGAGCCATATCAATGGGGTTGCTGATAACAGTTTTTATTTTGTCAGTATTCATACGAGCTTCTGTTGCAGCATCTACATAGTACACAATCCACCACTATACTTGGTATTGTGAATGAGCACATCAATTTTCAAGGTATTTCAGCCTAGTTGTATTTGTTGATTTGGACTTGTTAGTGTTGAATGCATGCACTTCTTTGCTGTTGTTGTAACTACTATTTAATCCTTCCCTTATTTGCAGTTTCTCCTGGACAGCCTACTTCCATTTCTGATGATCCAGAGGCTGTCACTCTCACTGGAACCAGCCAGGATGCAGCTAACCAAATAAATCAGAAAGAAATTCAATGGGGGGTGAGTCAATCCATTTATCTACAAGACTCGCCTAAGTTAGAGTTTATTTTGCTTGCGTTAATGTTACTGTGTCCCCAGTTACTTAATTGTTCAAACTTTTGGTTAATATAAAAATGTACTCATAGCATGAGAAAAGCATGACCCTTTCAAAGATTTTAAAAGCATTTGCCCAGTACTTCTACATTGCTGAGTTCTCATGCTATGCCTTTTTTTTTTCTCATGAGTAGTCAATGTTGTGATTAGTTAATCATGGCTTCTGATCAGTCAATTGAACTATGACACATGGCATCATTTCTTGTCATGCTTGTTTCATCATAGTAATTGGATGGGTTGAGTTAGAATTCAAGTTCTAATCATTGTTTGACAAACCTTGGTTAGGCAGGGCCATTGTTCCTGTGTGGCCTGAAAATCAACTACAAATATATATTTGGATGAGAAAATCATTTCTGCTGAAGATCTGTAGATTCTCTACTTTAGCGAACTTCCTAATCATTTTTGTCATCTGATCCATCAATAGCAGTTAGAAATAAACTCAGATGAGGTGGCTTTATTCTGTTGATTCATTTCAATCTTAAGCAATAAAATGAACATCATTATTTGCATTTTAGTACTGAACTGCTCAATCATTTGTGGCTTTAGGTGGCTACACTATTGACCCTACAACCCAATCCAGAGCTTGCTTTGGAGAATTTGAAGAAACACATTGAACATAATATCATGTTTGTTGGTCTATATCTTCTTTGCAAGTTTATTTTAAACTAATATTTACAGTCATTCTTGGGATGGGGATAGATTGAGTTAGCAGTACCTGTTGACATGACATACAAAGATTAAGCAAGTTTGGTAGCTTGTAGAGCACAAGCAGTTTCTGAAACACTTGGTTAGAATATATTATTGATTCAATTTTTCAAAGAAAGGCTTCTTTGATGTGAAATGATTAATGATTTCATGATTAAAGGCCTGGTTTTGATCTCAATATCTTTCTGTCATAGTTGCTTGAAGACTCTCTAGAAGAACGCCTGGAGAAGGCCGGGGCCTTGCTTTCAGACTCTGAAAAAGGAGAAGGGGAAGGCAAAGAAGGGGAGAATGATGAGAGTAAGGTACTTTTGTTAGTGAACCTCTAAGCTCTAATTCAATTCATTACCTGCATGTCTTTTGTGAATTCCATTTTGGTTCACTTTTTGAAAATTTGAATGCTTCTATCTTGTGTTTTTATATGTTCGTCATTCAGAAAAGATCAATTGAAGGAGGAAAGCAAGGTGCTTCAATCAAGAAGGTCAAAAAGGACAAGGCCGGAACTGCAACTGGGAAAACTGCAAAATCTGAGGCTAATGCTGTAACTACAGCAGCACGAGTTAAACCAGAACTTGCCTTGCCCATAATGTATTTTCTCAAATCCAATTTCTCTGTTAAACCATTCTGTCAAATTCGATTTAGTTTATGGTTTGAAGCTGTAGGCAATGCGCTATCTATATTTGGAAAGAAGTCGAGAGTCAAAAAGTCTCCATGAACACAAGCATTAAGAATTTTTGTTGGCTTTAGATAAATAAAATTATAGGAAAATGAGACAAAAAAAGGGCTTCTGGGATGGGCACATTTATTTTTCTTTGATTGGTGACACTTAGATTGATTTTAGTTCTGAAATCTGAACAAATTTAAATATTTAAATTCTAATTATAATAGTAATAATACATGGGTATAACTCTCCTATTTGAGACACTCTTATTTTCTTTTCATGTATTTCATAATAGTAGTTGAGTGCTTGCATTAATATAGATAATTATTGGTTATTAAGTCACCGAACTGAACTGAATCTTCTCTAGCTTCATTGCTGTATTTAGAGTTGCTATGTTCTTGGTTATGCAAAAAAGGTTTTGAGATGAAATTTGGTCATAATATTCAATCATAAGCTAGTGATGCTTGTAGCCACATTCCATCAAATAATTTTTTGTTGATTATTGTAGTCGAACAGAGGTAGAACAGTCCATCCTTGAAGATCTGAGGAACCGTGTGCAATTAAGTAGTGTGGCACTGCCATCAGTCAGCTTTTATACGTTCATCAACACTCACAATGGGTAAAGGACTAATGTCTAACACTTACCCCAGAGCAGTTTTCTTTTTTTTCATTTTTTTTCTTTACTTATTTCTGGCTTCTATAGGTAATTTTTTTTTCTCTTTAACTATCTTAGGCTAAGCTGTTCATCAATATCACATGATGGATCATTGGTTGCTGGAGGATTCTCAGACTCATCACTGAAGGTTATCTCTCTCTAAGCCCCCTTCCGAAACATACACACACAAACCCACAAAGAAAAGAGAAACAAAGGGGAAAAATCTCATTATAAGTCCTGGTAATATTTGTAATGTGCATCCTCATTCTAACTTAACGGTAATTTCTGTATTGTATCTCTAGGTTTGGGATATGGCAAAGCTTGGGCAACAGTCCTCCACTTGTAAGTTTGTATTTGTTTCTATGAAAAAAAAAAAAAGTCTGGAGTTCAGAAATTTTATGTTTGCACCAATTTATGATGTCTCATTGCATGAAAATTGTGAACTTGGTATAGAGAAAAATGTGCACTAATCACTAACACTATTATCAGCTCTTTTGCAAGGTGAAAGTGACACATCACAGAATGAGCAAATGATTGGGCAAAACAGTGGGAAAAGACAATATACTCTATTTCAGGGTCATTCAGGGCCAGTTCATGCGGCCACTTTTAGTCCTTTTGGGGATTTTATTCTTTCCTCTTCAGCAGACTCAACAAGTATGTTTACTACTTGATCCCATTTGATTTTTTTGTCCATCTTTTTCTTCCTCCTTTTTGGCAGTCTCTCCTTTGTTTGTTCTGCATAATTAGTTTTTATTTTTGAAACTTCTTAAACTGTGAATCTTACATGGGTTATGCAGTTCGATTATGGAGCACAAAGCTTAATGCCAATCTTGTTTGTTACAAGGGTCACAATTACCCAGTTTGGGATGTTCAGGTATGAAAAAAAATATAAATTTTTCTAATTCCATAGATTTCATCGACATCTTCTGACAAAAGGTGTAGGACAACATATCAAACACTGGAAGGTGGCCCTTTGAACATTATTTGCTGCATGTACTTCCTAAAGTGTTACATTATTTGTTATTTATATATTTTTATAATTTTTTGCTACAGTGTAGTCCTGTAGGGCACTATTTTGCCAGCTCTTCACATGACAGAACTGCTAGGATTTGGTCCATGGATAGGACACAGCCTTTAAGAATAATGGCCGGACATTTGTCTGATGTTGATGTGAGTTATAACTCCAATATCCTCTTATTCTTTTGCTTGTTCTAAATTCTCCAGATTTTCAAAATCTCAGATTGCTGTGCAGATGCAGTGACTAGCTCGTTCAAAGTTTTGAGTTTGTGTATTTGATTGCTTATAAAAATTTGATTAGTTTTCTATAACTATATACTAGAATTGGGTAATAGTTGGGAAGTTTTCATAATAAAGGGTTAGAAAGGTTTAGGGGCTTAATATTGACTCGTTTTGAATTTTAGCCATACTGATTCATAACTCGCTTCCTCTTAACTTGAGATACATGGCCTTCTTCCTTTCTGAGATGTGTGTGCATAAGTCTCTTCATTTTATATTTTGATATCAATTAGGAGGAATTTCTCACTAGATTATGGGATTATCTGGGTGGACTTGCAATTGGGGTAGTTCTTACAAGTTTTTTGGAGTCTGATATAGGTGATGGCTTACATTTTCCTTTATCTGGGTATTGAATCAATCTGGACTAAGTGATGCTTCCCTCTTCTACACTCTTGTTTTAGTGTGTTCAATGGCATGCCAACTGCAACTACATTGCTACTGGCTCCAGTGACAAAACAGTCCGACTTTGGGATGTTCAAAGTGGGGAGTGTGTCCGGATTTTCATTGGTCACAGGAGTATGATCTTGTCTCTGGCAATGTCTCCTGATGGTCGCTATATGGCATCTGGTGATGAAGATGGCACAATCATGATGTGGGACCTCTCTAGCGGCCGCTGTCTCACGCCTTTGATTGGTCACACCTCATGTGTCTGGACACTTGCTTTCAGGTGATCACCCTAACCCAAGGAAGGAAAATCCTCCTTTGAAACATAATTATAGTTAGGAAGGAGATCAAATGTTCTAGCGGATAGATATAAACTTCATACTACTGCTAATATTTTATTGTTGGATGCGTTAGTTGTGAAGGGTCTCTTCTTGCATCTGGATCTGCTGATTGCACTGTAAAATTATGGGATGTAACTAGTAGCACAAAGGTGCCAAGGACTGAAGAAAAGTAAGTTTGTCCAATAATAGCAAACTGAATCTATTCTTATCTCTCCGGAAATTTTGTTGTGACTGCACTTGTTACCTCGTTGCAGAAGTGGCAATGCTAACAGATTGAGATCATTGAAAACTCTGCCGACCAAATCTACTCCCGTTTACTCTCTACGGGTAAATATTCAGTTTTGGTTGCATGGTTACTTTTGTTAACGAATAATTCAGACATCACTCCCTGGCTTTGTTGGCTACTTTACAGATAACTTCTTTGAGGGTTAAATAATTGTAGTGTTTATTTCCTGTTTCTGATGCAGTTTTCCCGGAGAAATCTTCTTTTTGCAGCTGGAGCTCTTGCAAAAAATGCTTAAGTTATCCATGTTTCTTGTGTGTAAGTCGTAAAATTGTCAGACGATGACAAAAGCACTATGCTGACCTGAAACCTTGAAACCCTGACCTGTCTGTCCCACAAACACGTTGTATAATTTACTCGCATCTAACAACTTTGCTGTTTATTTGCTCATCTGAATTATAATTTTCAAGGAGTTGGATTGAATGTATTCTCATTAACTTGTGATCAATAATTTTGTTGAAACATGCCTTAATGCTCGCATCGCCCCTTCGTCATTGATAGTTAGAACTCAAATGACTTGTTGAAAAATTGCTAGCAAAAGCAGCTGTTAACTTGTCTTCTGACAGTCTTAGATAAAAGTAGTAGATATTATTGTTAATTATAAAAGGTCTTCCAAGAAAATGCATGAAAAGGGAAATTTTGCATTGGTGAGAAAATTGCAACCGTAAAATACTTTAAGGACATTTTTAGTGAGGAAGAGTGAAATGAAATCTTTTGGCAATCCCTAAAAAGAGAAAAACTAAAGAGCCCCATTGAAGTTAAGCTGATTACATGAAGAAAGCTAGCGATCGAAATAAAGAGGAATTAACCGCATATATGGATGACACATATGCCCTTTGCGCTCCATTTTCTATCCCCTTGGTTTTTTATCTTTGTCGTCACTTCTAACAGAATGTTTCTGTTTAATCTTTAATTGGAAATACATGACAATTCATAATACAAACCAAGTCAAGATTTAACTCTTTCTTTGATGATAGACAATAAACATCCGATCTACTAAAATCTGATTTAATGATGAAAGATTTGATAATTTGCTGATAATCTTAAATTTAAAACTTTTCATCCGTCAATATATATATATATATATATATATATAAATATGAACATTTGATAGCCGCCCTCTGCGTTCTAAAACACCATCAGCTCTCAGCAAATTCCATTTTAGATGGCCAAAAGCAAAGCCCCCTATATCTTCCACAAAGAAAAAACTATGAGAAAATATATATCATCCGACTATTTTCTGACAAATTATATATTCCATACCAGAAAGGGAAACAGGGAAGGTACCAAGATATTAATACGTGCATGACAGGTACAAAGCAAAAAATAATCTACGGATTCTCAGTGACTCGTCATGAAATTATAGAAGTACTGCTTTACAGCAATATTGGGGACCATCATTCCACTACTTAACCTCACTAATTAATGACTAAAGAACAACTTTTATATAATCAAACATGATCTTCACAATTACTAAATTACTGCCTTTTCTCATAAGGCGCCATACTCAATTTTTTGCTAAATTTTATATCAATTGACACTCAATAAGCATTACACACACATTTACTTAACTCTAAAGCAGTATTTATGCACTAAAAAAAATATTAAATTTTGCAAGGATGCTCTATGCCATTATTATAATTAAAAGAATAATATTAATTATATAGTTATGACTGTACAGATAAGAGATCATTGATAAAATTCAGAAATCTCGTACTGTCATTAAAAAATTTTCGACTTTATAAGACATTACACATGATACAAACTGAACAAAATGACCACATTTTGTAGGTAAGAAAAAGCTTTGAAATGTGCTTACATGATAATTAAGGGCAGGGAGGTGATCAACAAACTTTGAAAACATACTAAGCAGCCTCATATAGTTAAGACTCACTTGCAGCCTCAGAAGAAAGCAATCCCAAAGGTTTGATTCCTGCCTTCAGTAGCCAGAAAAGTTCTGCAAGTAACATAGTCCTCATATAGATAAAAACCCATAATTAGACACAAGAATGCTTTCAGAAAAGGAAAAAGAAAAAAATAAAAGGGGGTTATACCTGCAGGGGTTAGGAAAAATAATAACAAAAAAAATCTTCATTCCATTGTAAATTATTCATGCGGCAATTTTAGAAAACAAGTATGCTAGCTACTCAACTGATTGACATTACTAATGTAGAAGGCATTCTGCGGCATGCTACAATCTTGTAAGAGTCGTTGTAGCAAAAGTTAAATGCAGATCATAGTATTCAGTTATCACCAAAAGATTCAGATCATTGGCGTTACTTAAATTGGATAATATATTAACACTAGAAACATATATATTAGGTGGATTAAAGTCAAAAGCAACACAGCAACACGTATGACAAAGACTTTGTTGTCATCGCTTTCAAGGGCAACTTCATATGATTGCTATATAAAAAAAACTTGTTTGCAATAATTAAAAAAAAAAAAAACTAGAATTAATTTCATTTGCAAATTTTTGTTCAAAAATCTTCCCATATAGAACCATAACATGTTCCATCAAAACTACAAATTGTTATATAAAGTAAAGCAAACCATTAGAAGAACAATCAACATATATTACTGCTTTATAGAAATTAAACTGTATAACCAAGTTAAAAGACAAAAAATAAAATACTAATAAAGTCCATATTAATAATTGATACATTCCAAAATTAATTTAACTTTTATACCATCATGACATAAGCTAAGCAGCAAAAGAAACAGCATTTCAGTACTCCGGATTGCTTTGTCGACAAGATTAAAATTAAATACCTTCAGAGTTTTTGACAGATGTGCCAAGGCACATTTAAAGTGGTCTACAAATGCAGAATCTTCGTCAATAAATTAAGGAGGCATATACATATTATGGCAAACAAACAAATGAAGCATATTTCACTGAATACATATAAAATTAAAGTTCTCGATCTTCCTAAATCACTCTTGATTTATTAATTAACTAAATTGAAAGTATTACTCCTCCTTTCCAAATATATCCACCATTTACTATTGCAGAATTTTTTTTTGTAGTGCAGTCTCCTTGTGTAGGAGTGTATATTGTGTCTCCATCAAAAAGATAAAACCATAAGAAATATGAAAAGTATATATTGCTGCTAGCCTGATAGGCTGAGACATTAGAGATAAAACATAAAGGAAAAAGCTATAAAGAAATTATTAGAGCAACTTCAAATCCCTGTCAGAGTTCGAAAAAAACAACAAAAATATCTTCACGAGCGTTTTCTTTCTAATTTGTAAGAGGAAATATGCATAAAACCCGTGATCTAATGGTTTGCATTCCGTGCTATACATATATAAATTTCTATAAATATATTGAAGTATCCAACATAACAAAAGGCAAACGTGTAAAACCAACTAACAAGTATGTTTATTTTGTCAAACGAAAAACCTTAACAACAATTTGGGCATGCACCTCAATCTTATCTTCCAAAGCCTACATTAGTTCATAACACAATCCATATCCAAAAAGTTCAATCAGCATATACAATGCATGAAATTAACATCTCAATTTTTTACTAATTGCTTTAAATTGCAATGAAGAGAAACACTAACAATTTGGGTTATGTAGTAGCCTATGTCAAACTCACACAACTATAACAAGGTTTTTTTTTTTTTCCTTTTTTTCTTTTAACGTAGGAACTGACTAGTCCTTCAATTGTTTTGTATAGAAATTGACTCAATTTAGGAAGAGTCATCTTTACTCCAGAGATTTCTTTGTGAAAGCACCAAGAATATTGTGAAAAAGTGCTTAAAGGATTGCTATTAAGGAGAATTAAACTCACCCGGCCATTAGTGTTAGCTTGTTTTACAAAGCATATGGACTTTAAAGTGGTGACCACTGGATAACAAATTGTTCCTGCCAACATGATTAATCATATCATGCATTATAAAGGACATTTTTGTTTCATTTCCAAGAACCGCACATCAATATGATTCACAAGCAAAGGTAGCAAGTAGAAATAGGAAGATCAAGAAAGCACTATAAAAAAAATCATAAATTGACCGGTATTTGACACTAGATTCATTAGTCCCCATTTGTTTGTGCTTCTGGGCTGTGAAGTACTTTCAAATCCTTCCTAACAAGTTATCTCCCAAGTTACCAGGATAAACTTCAAAAAAAAAATAAAAATGAAGCAGGCACAGGATATATATCATTTTTACAGAGAAAAGCTATTATTATTATTATTATATCACAGGCAATCCCACAAGAGATTCATAGGGTTTATCTACCAAAATGTAAAATATCCATCTGATATGTATAGAAACCAGAAATTAGCCATAGACATAGATTCCAGTAAGAATAAAAAGCCAACTAGATCCGCTTATCGAGTGAATGAAAATCGCATGCGTGTAAATTAAATATATAAAAAATATGGAAGAGAATTAATGAAATCTGGAAGATGATCATAAACAGTAATTTGGCAATGAAGTTGAAAAAGAAGATGAGAGACAAATCTGCGAGGACCATACTATATAACGTGAGAATGGTCCCATGCTATATGTATTTCTTAGGTTATCCAAGATCATGCTGCTCAATCTGCACAGTAATCAGGGGCTAGCTGCTTCTGCAAGGTAGAGCCATCAAAAGTCACGCCTTTCAGGATACTAATACTAATATAAAATTATTTTATGACTAATGAATAATAATATACTCGATCTCTGTAAAGAAAATACAATTAACGGTAAAAAAAAAAAAGGGTGTAATAGCACATTAAATACACCAAAGCCACTGCCTTTCACTGTTTGATAATGATAACTTTCTTAATTCAGTGATCCTGAAGCTAAGCACCAGAGAAGAATTTGCAGAGAGAAAGAAAGTGTGTGGGGTTTGGGATTTTGGAACAGATTACAGCGCCGGAGATATATAATGTTATAGTAGTGAATCAATGGAAATCAATTTCCGGTACTGGAAGCTGACAGAAAGAGAAGTGAGCACGCAAAAGAATCAGTATAGAGATATACCGAGTGCCTCTGTGTGCTCACTCTCTTCTGTCAATTTCTATGTCCCAAGAAAGAGAAAAAAGGGGAGTAAAGTAAATAACAAAAGCATTCCCAAATATGGAAAAACTAGAACTGGGAGTAAATTCATAATTGGATCAGATCTGGGGTAAAGTAAGATACCCATTAATGGAAAACCTAGCAAAATGAGAGAAAAAGAAAATCTAAGATCTCTCATTTTCAGCTAAAGCAAGAGCTGAGATGAAAAATTTAGGGTTTTGCTTCAAACATGAAGAAAAAGATAGGAAATAAGAAAAGCAAAGAGCAGAAGATGAGGGAGAATATAAAAGAAAGCAGAAGGAAGGAAGGAAATAAACCCCACAAACACACAAAATTCTCTCTCTTAGTTCATCTTCACCCAGTGTTTCTCACTCATGCAACACGTATAAAAAGATGGGGCTGCCGATGACACGTTGCCAGATCGATCCTCATCCTATGGACCATTTCAATTGTGGCAACAACAAATAGCAAACTGGGTTGCACCCAAAACGGCTAAATATTAGGCAAAAGTAACAACAACGTTAATCTGCCGACGATCGACTGCCAGAGAAAGACACTCTCCTAAATGCCGCAAAAAGAGTACAAATGTGGCTTTAAGCCTGTGCTCTTTTGCTCACTTATATGGCAGAGAGCCAGGATTCATTAAAACACTAAATTATCTTAATTTTTTTAAACCCTCAAGTGATTGAGGCTACATATATATACAAACAATAAATTATCATATAATTTTAATCATTATTTTTTTTTTACACTCTAAAGGAAATTGAGGCTACATATATACAATAAATTATCATATAATTCACATATAATTTTAATAATTAATTTTTTAAACCCTCATCTAATAGAATAGTAATTATATTCTTTTTTTTTTTTTTTAGAATTCAACTTTTCTAATCAGGAAATTATCACTATCATCACAAAATCAAGCCCTATGATTTTCAGAAGAAAGACATACAGAACACCAAGTTCTTTTCAGACATAAAGATGAGAGAAAGAGATGGTTAATGTTAAATTTATTTATTTTTAATATAATTCAATTTAAATTGATATTTTTTATAACAAAATGATATCTGAGATATCATTTAGAATATATATATATATAATATTCTGAAAAACTTAAAATTAACATTGAATATCAGTATAAAAAAGATTGATATGATTTATTTGTTTTTAATGTGTATAAATAAATAAATTAAGATTTTAGAAAAGAAAGTGTGGATTGTCGGCCGTGATTTGCAGTAGGTTTGGCAGTGGGGTGAGTGATGATGGAGTAATAGCCGTTGATGTGAAAGTCTTAATCCCAACCGTCAGATGGTAGGGTCAGTGACACTGTGGGTCTATTTTTCTTGGGAATTGGGCTGATAGGACTGCGTCATTTGGGGGAGACAGCGATTGGGATATTGAGGGCGAACTGTGAGAAATGGTACTATCCTCTCTGTACTGCGATATGTTATAAAACTTCCCAAACATCTCAATTGATCACCTTCGTCCTCTCTTTTCTTTTCAAAATGATAAATATAAATTAAATTTTTTTATTAAAACTGCAAGTTTTGAAAAATATTATAAATTTTAAAATAAAAATAATGTGTTTTATCTCTTTAAAAATGAAATAAAAAAGAAAGAAAACAATTCCCTGTATCCATATTATAACCCTAAATAAGGATCATGCATTCTACTCAAAAGAAAGAAAGAAAGAAAAAGAATTTTTTATTTTTAAAGTAACCATATCTTATTCTTATCTTAAAAAAAAAAAAAAAAACAAATCCTCAATAGAAAAAAAGGAGAAAACTAAAAATGACAACAATAACATAAAAGATACCATTCTATAAAAAATTTAGAAGAGACTTTCAATTTTTTGTTTTTACAAATATGTTAAACTTATCTTTTGAAAAAAAATCATACGCTTTAAATTAAAACGAATTAATAAACGTAATCTTATCCACATCAAAAAAGGACAGATATAATTGTTTAAAAATTCAAACATTCATTTCTAATAATAAGACAGTAAATCTTGTAACTTTCCAAAATGTTTTTTTTTTTCAAAATCGTAATATCCAATAAAAAAAGAAACTGTGCAAAATAGTTAGATAAATCCACAATATTTCGAACAAAGAAAATTTTACAATGTAAAAATAAATGACTATTGATTTTTATTTATTTTTAATATGCGAAATACATTTAAAAATAAAATTTATGTGACCTGCACAGTTATATCTTGTCATTAGTAATGATTTGTTGACAGTAGCCACAGAGGCGACACTCTTCTTACTGATATTATTAGGGTCTTGCTTCCGATTTACTTCAGAGTAGTGCCCATGCGAGTTTTCCCCTTTTTTTTTTTTTTTAAATTAAAATTGGTAACCTTTTTTTATAAGATTTTGTAAAAAATTGTAATTTTTATTAACAATCTTAAGTTTAAGTGACATTCGATATATTTTGAAAGTTTAATCTCTTTTTTTTTTTTTTTGCATTTCAAATTCAATTTCAGATTCTTTTTTTATTTTTAGGGTGTTTTTATCTTTTTAGCATCAATCTTTTGTCTAATACAAGTAGGAAAGTATATAATTATGGTCCTTGTATTTTTATCTTCACATTCATATGAGATGGTGCATTAGAACCCTTAGAAGTTAGAAGAAAAGTCCTTATGTCAACTGAGAAAAATTATATATAATTTTGTCAATAGGGCTTTTACTTAAAATGCTATTTAAGGAAGACGCGTCTAGTGACCAGGTAGACATTGTGACTCTGATTAGGGATCAAAGTGTGGAACTTAGAGATACTCTCTTTATACACTCAAAATTATATAATGATGCATATATTAATAAAATGGAGTTGTCCCTCTCCTTATTTTTTAAAAAATCTATTACCGATATACATTAGAGGCTTCTTGTATGGCATGTTCTTTAAGACTTGATATGCGCTAATGCTTGGATTACACACTCATGTTAGCTTGCAGACATATAGCATGCCCTGATTATTTATCTAAGTGTATTAGAAAGCTAGCATGTTAGCCAAGAGTTGACAACTTGCGCTACATGGTTCCGACTAGAGAGTTACCGACCCGTGACAGTTGATACCAGAGTTTGATTTTGTTAGAGAAAACAGATCGAGTGGGCCATGATTAGGGTAGAATCAACTTGTCAAAAACATATGGACTTTGTGAGTCAAGCAGACACTTGTGGGAAATAGCAAAAAGATGATGCTAAAGACTTGTTATGGGCATTTTTTGGAATAGGTAGGATGAACCGGTGAAGGCCCAAAGAACCAAATTAGGAGAAAAGGCATGGCCCAATCCGAAGCAAGGTCACTGAAGCCAGATAACAGGTCACGTAGTGCGAGCTCGAAGCTTCCAGCCAGCCGAGGTTACAACAAGCTTCCCTCGGCGTAATTGGGAACAACTAATGTCTGACTGACAGTCTGAGTACACTTCCGACTTGTAAATCAGCCTTCAGAGCTCGACAATGATTTACCTCGTATTTATTATCCGATGCCAAGAATTTATTGTCTAATATGATTGTAATCATAGTTTTACAATGATAAATTATGACTTGTGACCTTCCCGACTTCTATAAATAGGAAGGGAGAGCCATTGCATGAGATATAGTGAGATACATGCAGAAACTCTACTACAATAAAGAGAGACTATAAGCATTGTAACCCAAACAAGCAAACAACTTCAAAGCTAATACAATCACCATGGATGTAGGGGCTATACTGACTTCAGTCGAACCACGATAAAAATTTCATGTGTTTATCTTATTTTTCTTCTTCTTGTTCTTGTCGTTTCTCCTTATTTTACGCCTTATAAGGCAGTTCGGGTTCAAGAACTCTCAGTTGATCGATTATCAAAATCGACCATCAACATTTTGGCACACCCAGTGGAACCAGACTGCTTCTTTATTGATTCACTATCCAACTGAGATGGTAAGATGAAGAATAACCAGGAGCTCTGACACAGCTGTAAACCAGTCGGGTGGTCGTCAAGAGCAACAATGAAACTTCCTAGAAGAAGGAAGTCCGATTCTAGCAAGCGTTTCCACCATTCCCCCAGAAGCTAATGGTGTGCAGGCCCTGTATCAACACCAGGAAGCGCTTAAGAATACAATTAGAAAGCTTGTTGACACCGTTACTGCGTTAACTCAAGTACACATTCACGGAGCCTAGGGACAGGCCGAAGCTAGGATAGTAGGAAGGACAGACTGGGGACCACGGAGAGAGGTGCAGGCTCCGAGAGAGAAGCCGGCAGAAGAAGCACCTAGACGTGCGAATTCAATTCACTCTTCCAGTTCACAACTCGAATCGCAGAACCACCGAGATCGCGATAACAATGGAAATGGACGATCTAGAAACTCACATTACACTGAAGGCTCAAACATAGTTCGTGACAGCACCAAAGATCGTCAATCTAAAATATAGAACTCAATGGTAAAGGAGTTATTACAAAAGGTCCAGCAGTTGGAGAGACGCCCCTCAACTCAAGATCAGTCAAGTCGCTATGAGAAAAAGACCCCGTTCTCTAAGGAAATTAAGATGGAACCCTTTCCACACTAGTTTAAAGTTCCTGTTATCCCATCCTATGATGGAAAAAGTGACCCTTATGACCACCTAGATGCCTTTAACATCTAAATGGACCTCCAGATATCTAACCCCCTGATCAAGTGCCATATTTTTCCTGTAACTCTAGGAGATGTGCCTAGAGCCTAGTTCAAGAATCTTCCCGCTCACAGCATCAGAAGCTGAAAAGAGTGCCAGAAGAAGTTCATTGACCAATACAGGGCCTTGAGGAGATAGCTCACACTGTTATGCCACCTTGCTATAATTTTTCAGCAGGGAGATGAGTCATTGAAGGATTACATTACCAGGTTTCATAATGAAGTGAATAATATAGAGAGCCCTTCGGATGATAGTATTTTAATAGCGATCTCAGTAGGTCTCTGTAAGGATGGGAAATTATATGAGAGTATTTACAAATCTCCAGTAAAAGACATAGGAGAGTTCTATGAAAGAGTCGCAAATGAGGTCAAATAGGAAAAGACCTTCGGTTTGAGGAAACTTGGACAAAAAAGTGAGGTAGATGGCTCTGCCTTCAATCAGAACAAGAAAGGGAGTAACCGCGGGAAGGGTAAGACAACCCTAAATGTTAATACAGAAGCCCAGCCAGCAAAGAAAGCAATGTAGGAGGGACTTGAACCTCGAGGTCACTATAATGACTATAGTATTTTGTCTGACACCCAGGACAAAATATTCGCCATAGAAAAGCACCGAGAAGATTTTGTGCATCCTAGGCCCTTGAAAACCCCTTACCAGAACAAAGAAGCTAGTAGGCTTTGTGCCTACCACCATGATATCGGGCACAATACCTTGGAATGTAGATCGCTTAAAGATGCAATTGAAGATCTGATTTGGAGAGGTTGCTTGAGAGATTATGTGGTACGACCTACTAGGCAGCGACCTTAGCGACCTCAATCATCGGCCCAGCCATCTTGGTAAGATGAACATGGGCAACCGACTGTGGTGAGGACCATCTACACCATCTATGACAGACCACACATCGCGGGCAGCTCATGAGGATCGCATGAGCGTTATGTGTAGAGTACGAGCTATGTCTTGTCCATAGGTTATGAGTCAGAATGACCCACTAAGAGAGCTAAGATTGTGTTAGAGTGCATCATCTTTATAGATGATGATGCTAGGGGAATCCAAGCACCTCATAATGATGCCCTTGTTATACGGGCAAAGATTAGTAATACCAAAGTCCGGAGGATTATGTTAGACACTGGGAGTTCGGTGAATGTCATGTACAAAAAGTGCTTCGAGCATATGGGGTTGAGTGAAAGCGACCTGAAGCCTTCACTTGAAGCTCTTTTTGGCTTTATAGGAGATGTGATCTTCCCAGTAGGGCAAATCAGACTCCCGATCACTTTGGGAGACCAAAAGTGTTAAACCACAGTCTTGACTGATTTCTTGGTTGTTGACTGTCCTTCAGCCTATAATATAGTGTTGGGACGACCTGTAATGAATGACTTGGAGTTGATCATGTCAACCAAATCGCTAACGATACGATTCCCAACCCCTAACAGAGTCGAGTGCATGCAGGGAGAGCAGTACATGGCTTGACGATGCTATTAAGATGCAGTAAGGATAGGAGAAAAAGAGAAGAGAGTTGATATGGTCTCCAGTGAAGAACCCCAAGCCCCAAGCATTGCAGGACTCAATTATGATCTTGACCCCCACGATCTGGACATAGAAAGGGAAATCAGACCTATGGAAGAGGTCGAGGAGATATCGATTAGCAAGACAGACAATGAGAGATGCCTTAAGCTAGGGAAAAATTTATCCTCTGATGTGAAAGCTTAGCTAATCGACTTTCTGAAAGCAAATCTGGATGTTTTCATGTGGAATCATAAGGACATGGTGGGGATCAATCCTAAAATTATGTCACACAAGCTAAATATAGATCCCCTCCATAAACCAATTCGCCAAAAAAGAAGGCCACTAACAACTGAACGATCCGTAGCTCTCAAAGGAGAAGTGGATAAACTTTTGACTAACGGATTCATCCGAGAGGCTTACTACCTAACCTGAGTAGAAAATCCAATTTTGGTGAAGAAAAAGAATGGAAAATGGAGAACCTACATTGACTTCACCGACCTTAATAGAGCTTGTCTGAAGGACAATGTCCCGTTACCTAGAATTGACCAGCTCGTTGACGCAACAGCTGAGTATTAGCTCCTCAGCTTCATGGATGCTTATTTAGGGTATAACTAAATACCTATGGAGCCTCAGGACGAAGAGCATACCTCATTCATCACAGATCGCAGACTCTATTGCTATAAGGTGATGCCCTTCAGATTAAAGAACACAAGAGCGACCTACTAGTGTCTAGTCAACATGATGTTTAAAGAGTAGATTTGGAAGATTATGTGGACGATAAGCTCATGAAGTCTAAGTAGGCCGTGGAGCATGTGAAAAACTTGGAAGAAATGTTTCAAACTTTGAAAAGATACTAGATGAAACTGAATCCTCTGAAATGTGCCTTTGGAGTGTCCTCAGGAAAATTTCTCAGGTTTATGGTAAATAGTAAGGGGATTGAAGCGAACTCGGAGAAAATCAAGGCACTCATTGACATGAGATCCCTAACTGGGGTCAAAGACGTTCAGAGTTTGATAGGTAGAGTTGCTACACTTGGTAGATTTATCTCCAAAGCAATGGACAAATGTAAGTCATTTTTTGACATTCTAAGAAAGGCTAAGCAATTCGAATGGATGGAGGAATGTGAAACTGCCTTCTAACACTTGAAGGAATACCTGGGCTAAGCTCCATTGTTATCCAAACCATAGGAAGGTGAGAACCTTATTCTCTTCTTGGAGTGTCCTAGCATGCTGTCAATACAGCCCTTGTCCGGAATGAAAATGGAGTCCAACTCTCAGTTTATTATATAAGCAAAAGGTTAATAAACATCGAAGAGAACTATACATGTTTGGAAAAGCTCGCATATAGCCTCGTGATCACTTCTAGAACGCTGCAGCCTTACTTTCAGTGCACTCCATCGAGGTGCTCACTCAGTACCCACTGAGATAAACTTTGCAGAAGATAGACACCTCAGGACATCTACTGAAATGGGCTATCGAGCTTGCTCAATTTGATATTCAATTCAAACTAAGATCAACAATTAAAAGGCAAGCATTAGCGGACTTCATTGCAAAATTCACTGAACTAGTGGAAAATGAAATGGAGATTCCAAAAGGCCTATGGTGGGAACTCTTCGTAGATGGGTCCTCTTACAAGCATCAAGCGAGGGCTAGAATATTGTTAATTAGTCTAGAGGGACACAAGATCCTTTATGCACTACGATTTGAGTTTCCAGCCACCAATAATGAAGTAGAATACGAAGCATTGCTTGCAGGACTCTGTTTAGCAAAAGAGGTACGAGTTGAGAACCTGAGGATCTTTAGCGATTCTCAATTCGTCGTTTATCACATAAAGGGTGAGTACCAAGTAAAGGGATCAAAAATGGTTGCCTACCTCCAGAAAGTTCAGGAGTTACTAAATAATTTTTAGAGGTATGAAATCAGTCAAATCCCACGAGCTTAAAATATGTATGCAGATGTATTAGCTCGCTTGGTCGCAACAAAGGATGTGGATTTCTTAGGTGAAATCCCAATAGAAACTCTCTCGTTACCGAGCATTGAGCACAAAGATGCTTTAACAACAGCAATTATGGCCCAAAACTCGTGGATAACCCCAATCATAAAGTATTTGCAAGATGGTGAGCTTTCGGAGAATAAATTGGAAGCACGTCGCATGTGAGCTCGAGCTGCCAGCTACTGCATTATCGATAAAATGCTCTATAGACAGGGCTTTTCTGCTCTACTCCTTAATTGCATCGACGACCCAAATTGTGACGTTGTCCTTAAAGATATCCATATCGAGCATTGTGGAAACCATGCTGGGGGGCTATCTCTAGCTCAGAAAGCACTTTGGCAAGGTTTCTTTTGGCTGACCATGAAGAAGGATGCAATTAGCCTTGTTAAATGATGCAATAAATGTCAAAGGTTCTCCAAAGTTCCCTAAGTTCCTCTAGCTAGTCTTAAGAAAACGGTCAACCTATGGCCCTTCGTGATATGGGGCATTGATCTAATCGGACCACTTCCTACAGGTTGCGAAAACTGCAAGCACATAGTGGTCGTCATTGATTACTTTACCAATGCTGAGTTTGGTGCAACCTAAGGGGAGAAAAATTTTAAAAATTTTCAGCAAAAAGCCTTCCCTAAGTTGAACCAAACTCACCCAAGATCCACTGGTTTGAGGTCTCAAAGCATCCTAGATCAAATCTAGAGTGAAGGTAGAGCTTACTAACC